>JBAMHX010000007.1:16272203-16308022 GCA_037177515.1 Pseudomugil tenellus | reverse complement strand
GGCCCCCCCCCCCCCCCTGGAACTGCTTCTGTGGGGGGGAGCGGGTAAAAAGAAAACCCCCCCCCCCCCCCCCCCTTCGACAGCAAAGAAAGCCACTGAAAGGAGGGCAACATACGGTGGCCAGAGACGCACTATTGTCTCCTTGTCCCTCTCTTTTAATAGGCCTCTTCATTTCCAATCAATCCTGCTAAATGCAAGTTTAATAGCTTTTCAATAGCAGCTTTTCCCCCCCAGAGGGTAGCTGGGATTTTCTCTCTGACTCACCCCTTTTTTCTCTTTCCTTGTTTGTTCCCCCTTTTTCTCCCCCAATTCTGTATAGCTCTTTTTTTCTGTTTGAAAAGGGGGCTTCCAAGTTTGTTGGCAGTGTTTATTCCACACTCAATTACCCACTTCATCTCAGGGTGCACCATGGACGGAACCTTCCCCCTTACTCTCCTTCACCCATTGCACCCTCCCACCAGTGTCATGCAACAGCACAATTAAACCTGCCAAACAGTGAGTTCATCAGGAACGTGAGTTCTCCACAACTTGGACCATTGCAGTTTTCAACTAATATTCACATTGGACCTTTTGGCTCTTATGCTCCCCATCTGGACCAGATTAGATGTTAATAAGGTAGTTGTTCAAACACACACAAATAAAACAAAAAAGACCACATTTTTTTTCTCTCAGTACATCTGCTCACCAAACCAACTGAAAGGAAAAGATTGGGTGCAAACAGGTAGCCTGTATGTGTGTCACGCACTGTGGATCAAAAAGGCCAATTTAAGAGCGTCAATGAGAAGTAAAACGTCTCCGAGCTCAGGCTATTAAGCGTTTAGTGAAGGCTGGAATTTTCCGGTCGTACCTTTAAAAACTGCTGTTTTCACAGTCAACCTCTTTGTCTCTAACATTCTGCCATCATGAGCTATTGAGTGTTTTCATATTCTTCCCCATGCACAGTGAGCTGGAGATTTCCCTCATTGTGCTTGCAACAGTGCAAACATTGATTGCAATTAAGTATCTTGCCCAGAATATCTAAATGTTTACAATGGGTGATAATTCACTGCATTGGTTGATTGTTTAGATGGATTACATGCATTGAATTGTTTCTCTTTACCTAACCCACATACAATTTCTCATCCTCACAAATGGCAACTAACGCCACATGCACACACACACACATACACATATACAGCTATATGAATATAGAGTGTAGAGCGTGCGCTGTAGTGAATGTCTTCACACTGTATGAGTGATTCATGGCTCTCCAGATCCCTTATTGAAAAAGCTCAACTGAACATCTCGACTGGCTAATGACTCATGCCAGATTCCTTTAATTCCTCCTTGCTGAATTAGACAATTCTTTGACAGTGTATTAGCAGCTTAATTACTTGAATACATTTCTGACGGGAAGAGAGAAGGAACAGAACAGCATTAATGGAGGGGAAGCAGTCAGAAGAAGTGAAGAACTGTGGGTGTGAAGAGGCTTGTTCTTGATGTGCTGCAGTGTCATGTACACATGCTCTAACACATAAACACACAACAGAGTTTTTGAGTGGTTTTTTCCACCAGACTGAAAATGAGGAGCTTGTACATCTACATTCAAAAGCCTGAATCACCTTAAAATGTTTTCTGATGATGTTTATGATGCAATGTTATTCACCAGTCTGTCTCAGGCACAGGTGGTTATAGTTATATGTGCTTAATGTAACATTACATGGTGTATAAATAAATTTCACAGTTCATACTCTACATAAAAAACACCACATTGATTGCGTTTCTTACCTAGGTTTGTGTATAGTGTGTGTACTTTTCCATCCCCCGGTAACAAGGCCAAAACACATTTGGCCTGTTACATTTTAATCCGGATTTCTCAAAATGGAATATCATTTCACGCTGCTGGATGCACATGGGGCTAAGTTTATGTGCACTTCTGCCTGACTGTGTAAGCTCTGTGTGTGTTTCTGTGTTTGTCTCTCTGAAAACGTGCTATGTATGTTTATGGCTGTGTTTACATGTCTGCATCTGAATGTGTGAATGAGTGTGGAGGACATGGCAGTGTTAATAGGAAAAGCAACTTGTCAAGCACTGCAGGGCACATTTAGCAGTTACTTTGACACAGTGACTTTGCTGTCACATGGTTTGAGTTAAGTGCAGAACAGCCTCCCAGACTTGACCGCTACCTACTAAAGAGCTTTGTGCTGACCCCAGCGCTGCCTGCACTCTCTCATCTAAACTGATAGGGATACATTCACATTAGGAAGGATCAGGAAGAGATGGACAGATGTCAGCAATGATCTGTCCATCGCTGGACATCTGCCTTGATAGAATTAGACTGAAGCTGTCATTTAATATGTGTGTGTACGGAGTGAAAATGGGTATTTGTAAGCACCAGCCTTGATGGTAAAGACTAAGAAAGATAATGGGGCTATGGATGACCTTTACATAAAATGTGGATCTGACACAAAGTGCATTAACTAGCAAGTCACAACAACCATCTGAGAAAAGAAAAAAACAGGCAAGGCCATGAGTTTATTTATGTCAGGAAGCCATGTCTTTCAATTAAAGCATACAATAAGACAAGATTAAACATCCTTTTCAATCTCTCGTGTTGTGCAAAGACAGCCACCTGTATGTTGAGAATTCTTTTGTGTCATATAAAACTTGTTTATTTGTTGGTTAATTGGTTCCTCCAGATAAATTAACCAAATGAGTGTACGCTAAAAAAAAAAGAAGCTCAAACAACGTCTATCACTTTTAGCAAAAGAGGAAAATCTGCTTGTGATGATAATTTTAATTATATATTTTTCTTGAATCCACAAAAGGTAAACCATGTAAATCATAATGATGTATAGGTCTTCTCCCAGTGTCTAATGTATCAGTGTAAAGAACAATCTCAGATTTTTTTTTAACAATTTAAAAACAGTTTAGTGAAACTAAAGTTTTTTTTTTAAATCATCATATTTATTTTCTGTCATTCAGACCTGCTTCTGGATATTGGGGATGTGATTGTTTGATGTTAGATTTTTACATAATTTAGATTAATTTGTAATCTACTAATTCAGTAGTTGTGAATAGCCAATACATAACTAAATGAATAATGGATTTGTTGCTCCACAAGCAAAATTAGTCTTTCACAAAATAATTAGTGTTAGTTACATTACAGATGGAACCATTTATAGGTGATGTAGTATTAACCCTTTCTGTCATGAAAGGTCTTTAAGTTTATTTAATAATGCAATAAATTAAACTAGAATTCGGCTTCAAAAACTGTGTCTGTGGAAGTGTCAATTCTTTTCATATCCGTGTGATTTCCAAATATAATGGATTTAGTTTTTTAAAGATTTCTCAAATTTGTTAACATCAAACCCATTTTTTTACTATCCAAAGATCAATTCCACTGTATCCAGAATTTGTTTCAGGTAGTTTCCACTACAAAAAGTTGTATCATTTACAACTAAGACATATTTTAGAAAATTAGAAATCAAACTCAATAATATTTCTAAATATAAACAACAATGGCACAAGTACTGAACCCTATGACACCCCACTTGTTGCCTTCAACAACTGAGACTGTGTTATCAGTATATCCATATATATGTTAGCTAAATAGCTTCTCAGTTATTTGTGGGCAAGTTCTCTGATGCAAAACTTAGATAATTTACTTAGAAACTATTTATGATCAACAGTTTATTGCTTTCTGTAAATTCTAATGTGTGACAACAGCTAGTTATGTGGTCCTTAAGTGAACAATTTGCTCTTTGCAGTAATAATTTAAAATATTTTTGCCCCCAAAACAAAAGTAACATCTCGTATGTTTTTTTTTTCACAAAAGGCAGAGAGGAGAAAATGACAAAGAAAAACAGGCAAGGAAAAAAAACTGTGCAGAACAAGGCAATTGGCAAAAAAGTGTCAAGCTTGGAATAAACAACCCCTCTCCCCAAATGCCATCCATTGTGCCTTGTCTAGATAAGGTTCCTAAATCGGGCTGGAAAATGGGAGCTCCATTTCTCTGTATGGAATTATTATCCCTTTGTTTTCAGCCTGGTGCTTTTGTCTTTCTTTTCCTGTGTGAGTGCTAATGCAAGTGTGTGAATGCAAAACAGACAGTAGTGCTGAGTAGGTGAACTACTGTCCCAGAAGGGACGCTGCACCCATTTCATCTTTGATCTGGCTATAAGCTCATTACTTTGACTTCTCTGAACTTCTGTGAGTTTGAACAGGGGTAAGAACAGATACCACCCAGCATCTCTAGTCGCTTCTCAATATGATTAAGATGTGTGAATCTCTGTCTTTCTATTTGGCTTGGACCACTGCAAAGAGCTTCAGCTTGTGTCTTTGCAGATGGTTTCGTCTCTAACTGTGCCCATGCAGACTCAGTTCAATCCTTTCTATCCCACACTGCATTCCAGCTGCACTCCCACCCACCCACTCTCACTATCTTTTCTCCCATTCTGCGTTTTTGTGCCCAAATTGCAGTCTAACAGCTTTTTAAGAGCTGTTTTGCTGGAGTTTAATCCTCCTAGCCTCCCCTTTCAGCCTTTATTCCATTGTAAAAATCTTGGCTCAGACCTTGGTTCTTTTTAGAGAGTGGACCCCATCCCCCACTGCCCCTGCTACTCTGCCGATACCCCCACCCATGGTATTCTCTACCATTTCTCCATCCATACAATCCAACACCATCTTCTCATTCCTCTGCTTATCACTCATATGTCTGGTCAGTGAGGCATGATTCCTGAAATAAATGCCTAAGCAGCCCCACTATGAGCCTTATATAAGATGTTGCTAATTGTTGATTTGCTTTCTCCAAGCAACCTTCCTGCTATCATTCTGCTTTTCACCTATCGTCTTTTGCCAGACTCTCCCTTGAACTTTCCCTATTATTTATCCCTATTTCTTCTTCCTACATATCTTATATATTCTGTCCTATTCTCTTTCTCTCTGCATCCCTGGTGTGAAAATCACAGGGGTTTGTGTCGGCTTGTCAACACAACACTCAAAAAAGCAGGTTAGAGGGGAACAGAAGAAAAAAAGAGAACCATATGTTAGAAAGAGCAAAAATAAATAAATAAATATGGCAAGGTAAAAATGGAAAAAGTGGACTCCTGTCAGCTTTGAATTGAAAGGGTGCAAGTGTGAAAAAAGGGGATGGGGGGGTTGGGGGTGGGCGATGGAACGCTGTAATCAGTCTGTCTCCAAGGCCGTCACCGTGAGGCTTTTCCCCGCTGGGACAAGGTTCTGCACAGATCAGGGCAGCAGTGAAGCTGATCGCATGGGTGAACAGCGACAGAGTTTCTCCCAGGGTAGCTGCTACAACAGATGCAGAGGATCGTGTAATAAAGCGGTATGCATACAAGCAGAGGAAGGAAAAAAAAAAGAAGAAGAGTCTGGGGGAGGTGAAGGGGCCAAGAGTGCTGATGTGACATAGTCAGTGTGTGAGTGTATTTGAGTGATTTGCACAGTGGCTGTGCTGCAGTCCCTCACAAATATGCCATAACGACACTTATTCCCATACTGCTCTCACACTTGCCTGTCACATGCACACATACGTGCACGCTCAGTGTTATGGTCCTATACCTGTAGGGTTTCCAGTGGGCAGAAACATCTCTGAGTATAATTCTAGCATGACTTTTAAACAGTTACCCCTACTCTAAAGCCCATAGCCAAAGAGCTGACTCTATTTAGAAAGATAGCAAGTGACTTGCTAGCTGGCAGGGTGACAGGAAACAAAAAAGCCAAATAAAAAAAAGAGAAAAGGGGGAGGGAGTCGGCAGTGGCGGTATGAAATTGTCTGTACACATCAGCTAGCCGTGTTGACAAGATGTTGATTGAGCTAGTCTTGTCGTTTTCGTTCCTGCTTACCCCCTGGTGTTTTTCACTGCACGACAGCTGCTGGCTGGATCTGTGTCACAGTTCCAGCTCTGTTCTGTCCATTTCGCTTCTCTCCTCATTTCTTTTTTCTATCTTTATCCCAGTTTCCCCCTCTCTGTCCCCTCCCCGCGCATTTCACCAGTGTTTGGAAGAGAGGGGTTTAAGTATAATTTACTATGCTTTTAATCATTAACTTCTTGGGATTTTATAAAAGCTTGGTGTGGCACGACCATATCAGCTGACACAGCGGATAAAATAGTAATGGTGCACAACATGTGGCAGAATAAGATGGGACAAGAGTGAAGTTAAACATTTTCATTTCCAGCTGGAGACATGACATGCAAACAAAAAAAGAGTAAATATAATAATAAATGGTAGATTAAAATCCATAAAACTATGAAGAGATAATATTAAGATTGCCACTGTCTTTCTTTCTTTTAAAAGGCTTTGGAAATAAAAACAAAGGAATTCTCAGCATAGATTCTGTACTGGGACTCAGATGCTCTGGGGTATCAATTAATTTAGTCAGGGGATTTGCGGCCTGCTCTTCCTAATTGAGCCCAGTGGAGACCCCCTTGGCTTTTCATGATAGGAAGTAGCGCGTTTCATAATTAATACTTTTTTCCCCCCTTTCATTATTATTATTTTTTAATGAGGGTGGTAATGTTGTAAATGTATGCATCTCATTAGAGTAAAAGGACCATCTATGCTATTGTTCACTTATGCAGTGTTTGCTACTGGTGAGCTGAGAGAAAGAGACAACCTAATTCAATGGTAGCAGTGGTACATTGAAGTCAACACGGTGCTTTTGTGTGTGTTTGAATATAAAACACAGCTAGCTCGATGAGTCTCATTAGTGTTGCTTAATATGTGTGCTTTTTAAAGCTTAGAGGTTAATGCCCAACTTGCCTTCATCTCATTGAAGCGGTCTTTAATTTGATGCATAATTCTTTTCTTTTTTTCTTTTCCTGAAGAGCCTCTTCACAGAAAGCGGCTGAGCTTTGTGTTGTGAACTCAACATCCAACAGAACACAAAGGCACATTAACATCTGCAATAGAACCATCTTGTGCTCACGACATGCTGTGGAACATATTACTGAACTGTCCTATCTTCCAACCGCTCTGTCCAGAGACCATAACTCCTAGCGATTAAACAAATTACCTTCTCTCCCGGGAGAGTCGTGGATACAGTGGAAACAATGGGTATGTGATTCACAGTGCTGGAACTTCTCCTTTTATAAACACCCTTCAAATTGCCACTTATTAATCAACGTGTCTGTTTAATCTGCAGGCAGGATTTCTGCTCTTTTCTTATCTAGGCAGGTTGAAAATACATAAAAATTTAAATCCTGTCCCACAGATTTCAAGCTGAAAGATTCTTTGAAAATTACTGAGGATGACTTCAAGTTTCCACGGCAAAAGAACAGAGGGGAAAATGTTACCTGCTGACCTCGATACATCCTGCTTTGTGCAGAGAAAAAGAGGGGAAGGGGAAAACTAATTTCCTGAAACTCCATTTCTTAATCGTTGATTAGTAAAGGAACATAATTAGAGTGAAATGTGAAGTCAGGGTTTTTCAGATTGCACCGCTTCCTCCAAAAAAATCAGGCCATGATTAATGAATAAATGATTAATGAGAGAACTAATTAATCAATTAATTATTAAGCAAGCACCCTGAACAAGAAATGGGTAGGTTGACAGTGAACAGTGAATGTAAGCGATGCTTAGGTTGCTAGAGAGAAAGGATTTCAGGTAATCTGCCTATTTGTTCTGTCAGTTTGTTTTATCTTCTGTTACGGATGGATGAGGAAGAAGGTGGATGGGAGAAGATGAAATCTTTGTCTTGAGTTTTTACATTCAGACAGCACTATCTCTGACGAGACCACTGGCCTGAGAATGCTACATTTGCAAGTTACCTGCAAATACAGGGGGTCAAGTCTGTCAGTTATGCATTAATGAAGCCTGGCATAACATTTGCGGGAAGTTGATGTTTGGACTGGGCTGCAAAAGGCCATACCACCCTCAATCAACACCTCGGAAAAAGCTGAGGGTGACGCAAAGTTCTCCGCTGTCTTTAACTAGGACACCCCATCAATCTTTGATAATCTGCAGCGTGGGCCTCTCCTGTGTGACTAGGCTGATGGGACTGATGGGACACCCCAGCAGGGATTGATGTATGAAACGCAAGCTCCAAATGTAACTGTGATATACTGGGCCATTTCAAGTCAAGTTTGACCTTTTTTCCTCGATATTAATCGCTGCAGTGAAAGAATATATGTGTGATATATCCTTCCCCCAAGAGCTCTGCACACTTTCTTCTTTAGTAAGGGTTTCTTCTATACCTTTAGCTTAGAGGAGGTTTTTTTCCCCTGCCTGTCAAAAGTCCCCAGAGCTGCAACGTAACAGGGTATGGGAACAAAATATTATTTCATAAGCGGATGGGTTTATTGTTTCTATTAAAATGCAGCATTACTCCACAAAAATGCATTTCCTTAGCCTCCCCTGACAACCGGAAACACATCCTCAAAGCAAGAACATAAGAGACGGATCTTTCATTCCTGCATATTTTTCCTCCCGTTTACTGCTGGCCTTATTAAAAGTTGTGAGTGACGGAGGCAGAGTGTGCTGGGAGGATCTCAAGGGGCTCTGACAGAGGCAAGTGGTGGAGCTCTTCCAGGCTGAAGGCGAGATCATGCCTGTTTATCCACTCAAATGGCTCTATAAATTTCTTTGTCTGCACACCATTTTCCCTAACGTGCCTTTTATTTCTCTTTTCGGTCTAGTTTATTGTTTTTCCCAAACGGCCACTGGCTGGACGAGTGCTGCATTCTGTTCTAATCTTACCATGGCATTGCAGATTTTCATAGAGTCAAGCAGATGTGAATAGGTCTTTGTCACAGAGGGTGAGGTTGACTCATTAACTGTGAAACCCTGGACATATGGTGCCTGTGTGTCGGGATGCATCATAGGAGAGAATGCCATGGGTTGGGCTCTTGACCTTTGCGCGGCCTTTAACACCTTACCGGCTGCACCAAAGTCTGTGGCTTGATTAACTTAAACACTTCATTGTGTGCTTTGTCTTGGATTGTGTTTTCTTAGGGGTGTTTTACTCCAAGTGAAAAATGTTTGGAAACGGGGCAGATGTGTGTTATGTGACTGTTTTACCAAACACTTAAAACAAATGGCTTTTCTTGCAAATCAAAGCATACTTCGCCAAAGACATACTGTTCAAAAGGTAAAAGTAAGGCATAGCCGGGAGGTAACAGTGTGTTATCTTTGGTGGCAGGATTTGTGTGGAGTAATCTCCTTTGGTCATGGTGCGATAAGACTGTTAAGTGTTTAATGAGGACGTCCTGAGCGTCCACTAAAGCATTACAGGCACTCAGAAAGAACCACATAACACAGAGAGACGAGCATAGCTTCCAGCCTCATGTCTCGTTATGCTGCATGAATGACAAAAGCAAACTTTTAGCTTTTGAAACATACCTCTTGAGCTCCCTTCTCTCTTCCTTGCAGTATATCTCTATGTCTGCAAAACACTTACTTTGCAGGTCACATCTACTGAGAGGCCTCAGGTTTGAAGCTCTGATAAACAAGCGAAGCGTTACAGGCTCTTAAGCCCATCTGCTGAGATGATCGATCATTAGACAGAGTGTGGAGATAACTCCCTCAGCTTGCCTGCTGGCTACTACTGATCCCATATCACTCTCATAGGATATGGTATGAATCACAGGAAGTTGAGATCAATCTGTATAGATTGTGCTGCATGATTACAAATGAAGAAAAATTCCCATTTGGATAAGCCTCTCGAATGCGTTAATGTCTGACTGTGTTTGTGTGACTGTATGTGTGCGCGACTGCGCGTGTTAAATAATAGCTTTTTAACTTTCCCTTCCCTCCTTACTATTTACTAAGTCGGATCTACAATCTGTCCTACCTTAACTCCTTCAGTTTGCTTAGTCCATCCTGCTCTTAAATCTCCCTTCTTGAGTGAGTTGTCTTTTAAATCTTAATTAAAACAGACTCCAACCAGCACCACCCCCTCCTCCACCCTCCCAGAGGCTGGCTGAAAGCAGCTTAGAACAATCAAGAGGACGGATTAGAAGTGAGAAGAAAAGACGAGAATAGGAGATGCAATCAGAATGGAACGGAAAATAACAATATTAAGGGGAAAGAAAAATGACCCCTTTGCCTCATCTCGATCCTCGCTCCTTCCCCTTTTGCCCTGTCTCTGGGCTCCAGAGTCTTGGCCTGACCTATTGACATTTAGCTTTTCTGCAGATTAAGCAGCGAATAGAGCCTCTGGAAAGGGTAAACACACCTAAGGAACAATGACCAACAGGCGGCAACCTTATTGGATTCTAATTAACTGCCAGGAGAGATGGCTATGGGCATGTTAAGTGCTGTGGGACATAACTTAGGGCCCCAGATCTCAAGTAGCACATCTCCCACCATTTGCACTACTCTCTCCTTCTGTTGATGCTTTCAACCTTTCTTTTGCACCCTTCTGAGTCTCTCCATCCTTTATTTTTCTTCTTTCTTTGAATCAGTTTGCCCCCCGTTTCACATACGGCCCATGAGAATAGCAAACAGAGACTTTTCAAAGCGCCCCTTAGAGAGCTTTACTGGGATGCCTCTTCCTTTTTTCCTCCTCTTCTTTCTTAACAAGGTGGAACAAGGCTAGTCCCCCAGAGGTATAACTGTTTGAGCGATCAGGTTAAAGTAGGCTGAAAAATTGAGAGAGATTATTTTATATTATACAGATTGAATTATCCGGAGTGAAGAGAAAGGATAGGGGAGAGTAAAATCATTTTTCTGCATCGCTCTCGAGAGGAGCTCTACCGGAGGGAGCGAGGGAGCTAAATGGGGAAAGAGAGAAACAGCTGATCGTTGGTTACAAATCAGAAAATTCAACCACTCCTCTACTTTTGCACCTTTATCCAAATTAATTCCAAGTGAGTTCTTTTTGTATTTGTGAACTTTCGCACTCGAGCTGTGGTTCTTCCGTCTTTGAGTGGTCCCCTGATTAGGCCAACTCACAATGGTGATGTATTTTCCAGGGTCCCTGTACAGAGCCACAACCACTAATTAGACTGGGCTCATTTGTGTTAGTGTGAGAGAATGGTCCAGACCATCATGGGTTGAGGCTGACACTGGAGGGGGTGGGGTGGAGGGGGGGGGAGCAATGCCCCTCTGGAGACAGGCCATCGTCACCTCAGCCAGCATTTAAAGCAATTCATTAATTGGTGTGAAAACACACATGAACACACAAAAAGCTATACAATTGTGAGCACATACTCTCACACCTCATTGGAAAAACACATACTTAGGTTATTGGTATTCTGTTCTATATATGCTTGTTAACACATTACCTGGGATCAAAGAGGCAACGGCTGGATGGAGAGAGGACTAGCAGAGTCATTATTTGTTGAGGAAAATTGCAACCCAGTGTTTTGTTTGTCCTTTGGCAAACCTGCCAAAGTAGAAGTTCCCTCCATTCCACAAAAAGGAATAAATCTCTTCCCTTGTCACCATCATGTGAGAGTCTTTGAAACCCTCAGAATACCTTTTTCTATCAAAGCTGGAAGGAAATGAATCAGAGCTTCAGTTGTGATTCGAGCCTGGAGGTGTAAACGGGATCCACATGACCACTGTCCATTTCCACACCATTACAGCAACAGTCATGGCTGTAATAGGTTGAATTGGTCCATTGATTTCTCTCATGCACCCTCTCTTTCACCCACAAAACTAGTCTGTGCCAGTTTTGTTATACACCGAGTTCTTTTTTAGTGAAACATCACATGCTCTAAGGCGGATAGCACAAAAACTTAAACTTAAGAAATAAAAGAACACGCATACAGACACACACACAGCCAATACAATGTGTCCCAGCTTGAGTTCCTGTGGGGTTAAAGAAAGAACTGAGTCTGAAATGGCTTTAAAAGCCTTCTCAGAACAATCAAGGAATTGACTTGAGCCACTATACAGTGTCAGAGGATTTCGTGAAGAAAGAAGTGTAGTTAAGCTGAGGTCTATACTGTGGTGCAGTGAATGGCTAATCTAAAGTGTGACAACTCAAGAGCTTCTCTTGACCAGCTTCAATAGGCCTCCAATCAGGCCTGACAAGCCCCTCAATCTTTGGTCAGCTGTTTTAACTGGCCTGTGATTGAGTGGCTCCATTAAGGGCCTATTTATCTTTCTCTGTACCACAACCCTTAAAGACCAGTGACATGCTCAACACACCCAAGTACTGCCTCCACAGGAAATGGAACAGATGCATTACTGTATTAGCACATGAAAAGCAGCTACTAGCACTGCGTAGTTAGTCAAAACGTTTTTTGAACCAAGTATACAACATCCTACACTCTGTTCTTCAACTTTTTGTCTGTAAAAATCTTTCTAGAAATATTTGCAGGGCATACAGCTTGTGAAGAGTTCGGCATGTGTCGTAAGTGTAATCCTGCCTGAACAAAATAGCAGACCAGATGAACCCATGACCCCAAAATAACAGAGACCCTCCCAAACAAGCCACAACAAACAGCTCTCTGTAGCCTCTCTCTGCCTTTGATCTGAAGGCAGCGTGATGAGATCTGTCTCTTCTTTCCTCTCTTCTCTTTTGCCCTTTTCTCTCTTTCTGTACAACATCTCCTTATATGTCTGTTTCCTCTCCTGCTGAGCAGGTGTATTAACCGAGGTGACTATTCCAGGAGCATTGGGCTGCACCTCCAAGTGCAGTCTGTGAAGAGGGCTTTTCTCTGTCTGCCTCTCATCTTATCCTTTCCATCGCCCCATCTTCTTCATGCACCCTTTTCCTTTCGCTTTATCCTTCTCCATCCCCTTTACTCTTTTTAATGCGTTCCCTCACACTTTGAATGTGAAATAGAGGGCCATGCTTCTCATCTATTTCAATTCATCTACACCTCCCTGTCTATCTCTCCTGGTGCATCTCTTTCTCAGCCTATTGTTTATTTAGCTATATGTCTAATTATGCTGTCTCACTTATGTAATTAGTGCAGAAATAAATGACTGTCGTAGCTTTGTATCCCCCTTAACCCCTCCCGTTGCAGGCTCTGAGAAAACAAATTATGGAGAACAATAGGTACAAATGGCTTCTGCACCAAACCACATGATGGATGCAGCCCGGGTTTCCTGCATCTCATCCCTTCCTTTTTTCCCTCCCTCACTCTCTTTACTTTTCCACCCTTCTCCATTATCTCCAGCTCTATATGTCTCTGTTTGGAAAAAGGGGAGGAATTGAGTGCTCTCTCTTACCCAACTACCCTATCATTGTATGGCTGTATCATCTGTCTTCCCTTCTTGGTAATGACACTATATTCACACTGACATCATATTAAGCAAACTCTTTTTTGTCCCATTTTTTTCTTTCTCTTTCTACTCTGTCTTTCTTTCACTTATGTTGTCTCCAGCGGTTCTCTCTTTTCTACTATCCCCCAGAGCATTTTATACACCAACGCTTGGGACTTTCTAAAGCAAATAGTGAGCATCCTGTGCCATAGCCCCATCTGTGGATAGTCTGAACAGGGAACAATTGGTCCCTCTCCTCCTCTGCTTCGTTATTTTCGAGCCCCCTTGGGATCTGCACAACGCCAGGATGCCTCAGTCAGATGGGTGCAATGTGCTGGAACAATGGTTGGGATGCTTCCTCCAGGAGGGGTGTTAGGTTTACCTCAGCCAGCTTGGGAAGCACTTAGCCATGTGTTCATGCCCTCCCTGCAGCATCTTCACAGGAATGTGGCAGAAGCAGAAAAGCTCTTCTCTCACCTAACCCTTCTACATTCATTATCCACACTCAGTCACTGACACATGTATGCACACAGTCACTCTCTGCTTGTCCAAGTGTACATCTATAGAGTTGATGTTTAGCTTAAGGTGTTAAAATATCAACTTTCCATTAATCCCCCTCGGATTTGCAGTCAGTTACTCCTTTGTTGTTTTTTCACCTCTGTCGTGTTGGAAGAAAAACAGCAGGTTTGCTTTACACCAATACAAGCATATCCATTACCTGAAATGGTAGGCTCCTGGCAGTAAATCCCTTTGACCTCTCTACCTTCTTTTTCTTTCTCTCTCTCCCTCCCCCTGTTCTCATGCAGAGCCCATTGTTGTCTTTGCATCAGCTTTCTCTGGTCAAACAGACAGCAGGAGAGAGGAGACACACCTTACCCTCCCACCAGCTCAACGGCTCCCCACCTCAACCACCCACTCACTTTGCTGTTACTCACATCTCCACACAGCTGTAGCATTAACATGGTTTTGCCATAAAGAAAGCTGCAGTTAAAAGCTCAATCGATGAGCTTTGACTGACATCCCTCAGCTGATAGCAAATTGGCTGCTTTCTCTCACAGACCTCCCTGGGTGAGTTTCAGAGCTCTGTCCGAAGCTCTCCACAGAAAAATGGAAACAAAAGGACAGGCTGCATTTCCTCCAACCCCTCGTAGAGCTTACTGCAGCCATACAGAGCAAACTGAACCCAAGCCAAGCCACTATTTTAGTTCAAGCTCGAATCCCTAACACAATATTAGCTCTTGTCTTCCATGCAGCTTGATTTGACAGGAAGGATAGATGAAAAGAAGAATGTAAAAGTGAATTCCTGGACAACAAGTTGGGAGTCTTCCAACCATCCTGCATGAGTGTGCACCACTTCCATAGCTGTTAAAGTGAACCACAAGCCGGTTATCTGTTGTTTATTTGAAGTTTTTTTTAATTCCTGTAGCTGGTTAAGGAAGATGACACGTCCTGGGAGCTGGAGCATCATTAATTAGACAGTTGGACTTTGACTAATCGCTCCAGAAAAAGCACATAGCCCTGAAGATGCCCAACACTCATTTCAGCTTATCATCTATTGCTCCAGCATGTGTCCTTGACCTCTCTGAGTTTGTGTGCGTGTTAAGGGTGTTGCTTCTGCATCCTCCTTTTGAGTCGCTCTGCACAGATGATCTGAACATCCCATAAACTGAACAGTGCAATACTCAATATTTCAGCTCTTCAGGATAGAAAGTGTAACCGACAATCAAATTTATTAAAAGAGACTTAAGGGTGTGTTGTTTGGTGGTGTGTAGGGTGTGTTGGAGGTGGTGGGGAATCAGCATCTGGTGTAAAATAAATATTGTCTGATGGTATTCCTAACACAACATTTCTTTTCCCTGACACTTCTTTACGCTGACAGGATCCATTGCTATCTCTAATACAAGGTTAAGGAACACGCCTGGTGAAGATAACGCGGGAACAGATATTACAGCAACACATAAGATGAATTTCAATTTGTTGTTGGTTTCTGTGTCTCGGTAGGAAATATGACATTCTTGTCTTACTGGGCAGGAATTGATTGAAAAATAAAAATGATTGTGTGGTCGAATATGTCTGCATATTTTCTGTTCTATGTTGATTTCTGGGCTTAAGGTGTTCGGAAGCGGTGATATGTCTTTCTAGAATGAGGTGACAATTTCATTTTAAGGGGAGATAAATGCATTGCAAGTCTTTCTTAAAATAGCTGCCACTGTATTAATGTGATTGCTTCCCTTGGGGGGCTGTTTTAATGACATGCACCAAACTAATCCTGCTTTCTCCCGCTCTCTATTCTTTCCATTACTGTGTTTGCACAGAAGAATAAAAAAAGTAAATAGTTTTGTGCTGTCTCCACCAGTCTGTACGTTGATGATACAGCCTGAGGAACTCCAACTGGGGAAGAAGACTCCAGGCAATAGCAGGAAGCTGACATGGCCTTCCATTGTCCTATTCTCTTTCATTTCCTCACCGGATCCTCCGACTGCCCCAGAGGAAGACAAGGTGAGGATGTGCAGAGACAGACACAAGGAGAGAGTGAAGACAAAAAGAGGATGGGCAGAGGTAAAAATAGAACAGGAAGAGGCTGAGTGCCATCAACAGTTTGCTACCTGGCCACTGTGGCTTCCTGTGTTGAGCCTGTACCAGCACGCACATCCATTAAAGTTACTAACAGCTGATAACAACACCTCGGGACGCATTGCCAAGTTCTTTATCTGTGTTTACCCGTATGGCAAAGCTGATTAGAGAGATCCTAGCCCATTGTTTCCTCTTTCCTTCCAGGTTCTTCATCAGTAAAATTGGGGGACGTAGGGTGGGGGGAAGGAAATGATACGGGAAAGAAAGACAATGCCATGTGTGCATCACAGATCTTCAGGATGAGGCTAAAAAAAGATTGTATTACTACGGATCTTGCTCATTCATTACTAATTGTCAATGTCTGCATAGCTGTGTGATCAGTATACTGTGTATTTAAAGTCTTCTAACATGAAGCACTTGACAGATCAGCCTTTAACCATCTAGTCTAGGATGCCAAGGATATATTTTAGGATACATATATTGCTAAAACAAATATTAGATATTTATTTTTAATTAATCCAAAAGGATGGAATGCAACATCTGGTAGGAAACCCATTATGCAGAGCTCTTACAGGAATTCAAACAGACCAAAAATACCCATATCTTTGCCATGACTGTGTCTCCTAAATAATACAAGAGACTTGTGTTAAAGACAAAGCTGTGTTTGGATTCTGCTGTCTCTGCACTATAAATTCACCTTAGATCTCACACCCTTCTTTGGCTGGCTGGTGCTCTTGCCTCCAAACTTTCTACTTTATCTCCAATCTTGTTTATCATTAGAGGCACAGAAAACTGGGCATGACAGATTATAAAGGAAAAAGTTAGAGAAGAGAAAGAGAGCGTGACCATAATTGTGTGAGCTTGTCTGCTTTTGCGTGACAAGAGTAACAAGATGGAGGAAAAGTTAACAATGCTCAGCGCTTTTCTTCTGTTTACTCGCTTAATCACAAAGACACTGGTGACACATCCAAGTCTAATCCCTACCAAGCATCTTCTCGTACCCCCCTACCACCCCACCCCACGATAAACTGTGCTTCCCTCAAACCATCCTGACTCCCTCTACAGGAATTCAAATAGCGCACAGCGTCAGTTCATAAAATAAGCACAGCTCCTTAAAACAAACCTCTGGGGCCCTGTTGTCTCTCTGTCCACAAGCAGAGCTGTGCTCCATGAAGAAAAGACTAATCTTTTTGGCAATGGGAAAAGAATGGATGACAGGGTGGGGAGGAGTGGACGCTGACAGGGTTCATCTCTTCCTCAGCTTTATTTCAGCCCCATGTTTGAGTCTGTGTGAGCCTGCATGGGGTATGATTGTGAGTGGGGGGCTTTCACAACCTTTGGTGAAACTCGAATGCTTTCTGCCTCCGGCCCATTAAGCGGACTCGCTCTCATATCCTCGTGTTTCATGGTCGCACATTCTGTAACCAGGCAAAAGAGCTGCAAGAAGAAGCAAGGTGGAACATTTCCCCAGCAATTCTCTATAGTGAAAAAGGAGTGGCGACACAACTTAAGAGGAACGGAGAGAAGCTTGTAATCTCAGCTCACAGCCTTTGAACTTGGCCCAATGAGGCACAGGCGACCCACAGCAAAAGGTTCCAAAGAAGAGCTCAGTGAAGATTACTCAGAATACTGATGCAGTGTTGAATCAAATTCCTCTGGGACTCCTCTGAGAGAGTAAATTATCTCTGTTGTGGAAGGCTACATTCATACAAATGTATGCCATATATACATTTCAAAGAGAAGCCATTAGTTGTGGTCAGATTTTGGAACCACAAATATGTTTATGAATGCACAATGTTTGAGCATCTGTGACTGAAGAGTGACACTGTAAATGAGGTCTAGGGTCTCTTAGGTTCTCATTAGGACAGCTGTTACCATTTTCATTATTTGTGTGTATTTGTGGGATAGAGGGATAGAGTGTGGATCTGTGTATGTGCATTGGGCTTGAGGTTGGTAGAGGGATGGGGGGGGGGCGGGGGGGGGGGGGGTCTCTCTTTCCCAGCTTCTTCACATCCAGCTGTTGCAAGTCTGTCAGGGAGCTGAGGTTTACTGGTCTCATATCCCTCCCCCGAGCTTTGAATAATGATAAAACCATGTGGAACCATGGCTGGAGGTGAAGATATATGCGCAGCAAATGGCTATTTGAGCACATGTTGCCATTTGCTAAAGGGGGGGAACTGATTTCAGAAAGAAACTCCAAGCACTGCATCATGTTTAGGGGAAATACATAAAGACCCCAAAGGATTTCGATTTTATGATTCTATTTCTTGTCCCTCCAAGTGCAGATCAGAGCCATGGTGCTGTATATCCACCAACATTTCAATTCAGTTATTTTCTCCCTCCAAAAAACACTAGGAAAGAAAAGAGTCTTTCCTTGTATTTTTGACAAGGAAGTCAACATGTTAATTTATCTTCTTGCGACTATAAAAACGCTTCGTTGTCATTGTTAATGTTGTTTACATTTTCACGTCATTCTTAAATAATTCCACTGCCGAATTGCTTTCATAATTAGTTTCACACGGTGATGCACAGATCATACACAGAACTAGGAAGGAAAAAGCAATAATAGCAGAGTTTTATCATCTTCTAGTGGGCGTTAATTTGTCATTTTTCCCAGGGTATTAAACACCATGAATGCCTTTTGCTATAAAGATTATGAAGACAGCAACGAAGTCAGTTATGCAAACACAAAGCAGCAAAAGGTGGTGCTGGGTTGTGAAGGGAGAAAAGAGGGGAGACAGGTGCTTTGTGTGTCTGAAGAAAAACAAACGTTCTCTCTCACATTGTATGCTTTACTCTCGCTGTCCTCTTTCTCTACATCACATCACATCTACCTTATCACAAATGAGCGGACCCCGTTAAAAGCTTCGCACTTTTTAGTCTGTTAACGATGAGAAATAAACTTCAGATCCGCATTTCACAACAGTGGAAACTCACACGAACCTTCTGGTAATGGAAATCCGCGCGGAGAGCGCTGGCTAACTTGAGGGGGAAAGATGCGGACCACACTGGCGCTTTCATGAGTTGTTTTCTTCAAGACACTTTGCATACCGCATTTATTATTTTTGTTCATTTAATTTAAAAAAAATCAATAGATGCACTCACAAATAAAGACGCCTCAGCCTGCTGTCACCATCACTAATAAGTTTAACTTTAAGTTCTTGCATCTCGAAACCACAACCCTGCGCTCAGTCACCATTAAAACAGACAGGCGCCACTCTCAGACATCCCGTATTTTCACAAGAGCTGAAACCATCACAACAAACATGAAATACACGTGGCATTATTAATCCTTAAAGACAATGAAACACAACAGACTTGTGCATTAAAAAAAAACTAATTGAACATGTGCTGACAATAAACAGCAGTGAAATGTAGCATTGCAGCAGATCAGCTGCCTCTCAGTAGCAGCGCACTGAGCAGCTTGACGCAGCGCGGAGCGCAATCCATCCTCTCCAGCAAAATAAGACCTACATGGTAAATAATTGACACAACACACACAACACTTCTTACCTGTGGTCATAAGGCAAAAGATGAGGTATAGAGAATACATTTTAGTAGCCCGTGGTCGCCGACCGTGTAGCGTGGAATGATTCTTGCTCCGTCGAAAGCGACCGAGCAGGTTGGGTCCACCGCGGCACCAAGACCAAGATCACCGGACAGACAAGCGCACTAAGATTCGCCTATAATAGCATCCACGTTAGAAAGATATCTCTGAACAGTCCAAGCACTTTACAAACTCTCATTTAACAAATCATCTCCACAGCTGGTAACTTTCCCTCGGTTTCAGCTTCTTCTCCAGCGTCACCTCCCTGTCTCTGTGGCGCACAACCTTTGCCTCTTTCTGTGCTCTCCAGCAGTCCAATAGGGAATTTTGCGCTTTTGTCAGGGTTCGTCCACGGTCCCCTTCTCACCCTGCTTGAACATGATGCACTGGGAAGCGATCTGTGTTCCGCCACCGTGCGCAGTGATAACCCCGGTGAAGTTACCTCTCGCCCCTCCGCTGGAGTCTCTCGCTGCTCCTACTGAGACGCTCACTCTCACTGCTTCCTCTCTCACACACGCGCTTCCCCGCTGAGTCTCCTTGTTTTACTTCCCACTCCCTCTTGCCAATTGGAAATAGTCTACGCATTGACAGTCATCTGGTGCTGGGATTCACCAAATCTGGCAGGACCTGACTCGGAGGAGCCCCTGCCTCAGATGCTTGCTGGGGAGGGGGTAACGGCCCCCGCCCCCAGGGGCCTGTGATTGGCTGAGTGAGGAGGATGCTTTAAACAATAAATCGCACCTAAATGACTTTCTCGACATTTTAGGGCGGGAAGATATTTGAATTCTAGTAATCTGCTGAATATAATAATGAAGGTGCGACTGTTTTGACAGAGTTGTGATCTGGGGGTTATGTGTTTTGTTTCAAATTATACTTCAGCTTCAATATTGTGCATGTAGGCTATAGCTTCACTTTGCAACGGTCGTATCAGTCATGTCTTTATTTCTACTTCAAATGAGTCACACTGTAATCTTTTAAATTGGCCTTGAATAATCGTTTCTTATCATTCTGAAGGTCTTACACAGTTTTTCTTGAGGTATTTGGATATGAAAGAGATGAAAAAGCACCAGTCATTGTACAGTATACCATTTAGAGAAATGGTTTGTGTGTTAAATTCCCTAACACTGATGCACTGAAGCACAATACACCTGAATCAAGGAATGAATCAGAGTTGTGTCTACAGTGAATGAGAGCAGAGAAGCAATTATGAGCAGCCTGGTTAAGAAAAACACAGGTTTATTTTTTATCAGTTTTTTATTTTTTTTTTTTTTTAAAAAAGGTATAATATGATATTGACAAAGATAAATTTGACAATTTGATCTCACCAACAAGCTGATTCCAAAAGGCTGTAAATGTGGCATGTCCCTGCATGTTTTAGAAAAATACTAGCCAGACTAAACCAGATAAGGACAAATGAAGAACTTAAACAGAACTGGATTTATGCATCTGATCCTTTATTAGACCCATTCACTGTTCTCTGAAGCTTCATCAGGCTGGTCTCCATGGAAGGGTGGCTGTCAAGAAAGCATTCTTAAGGAAAGGAAACGCGGAGAATAGGTTGTGATATGCCAAATTACACAAGAATGGACAGAAAATCAGTGGCAACAGTTCTTATAGTGATAAATCCTCCCCAGAGCCTGGAAATGAACTTTACTGAAGCTGCTTGGGATCATTTTGACAGAGAGCAAAGAAAAGAAAAATGAAAAGGAGAGGCAGCCAACATCCCAAAAAGAACTTTGAAATACCACTTAAGGAACCCAGAAAACTATTTCTGAAGACTACTTAGAGGAAGCAAATAAGAGGAAAATTTGTGTTGAAGATTATCACACCACAATGCTTACTTTCAGGCTTGTTGACATTATACAAACTCTGTTTCTGCCTTTTATGCTGGATTTGCTTTTATTTTTCAGCTTTCAGTAAACTGTTGCAGTAATATTCTGTTTCCTTTGCAGTATTTAAAGAAATGATTAGTTTTGAAAATCTTGCAATATGCTTTACATAATGCCATATCATTTCATCATAGTCATCCATATATGCCATGATCTCAAGATGTTCAGTCTTTTAATCTAAATTACTTAACCTCAGTTTATCATGTTTCTTTTTCTAAAGAGATTCTATTGGTTCAAAAATTATTTGCACAGGATATGTAATTTATAATGACTTATATTTTCACTTTGCAGAAAGTTTTCCATCTCTCCAATAAAGTTACAGGAAAATTTTCTCTTTGGCAAAATCAGTTGTAATATTTAAATCATTCCCTTCTGTTCACCAAAATGTGATAATCTGAACAGAATCAAGCATTTATAATTTGCCTCATTGTATAATGATCATTTGACTCAGAAACCTTAGAACCTGGGAAGTAATAAGTCACAAATGAATGGGTAAGGACCCTATCAATATCCCTACTTCAGTTTATAAATGTGATTAAATCTCGTTTACTCAGCTTCACCAGAAACTCTAAAACCCGTTAAAGAGCCACACATTACTGTCTCAGCCATCTTGAGAGAAAAAAGAGTTTTTAAAATTTTTGATACAGTGCAAACTTAAAACTGAATCCAAAAACTATAAAAGATAAGTCCATAATTGGTTTATTCAGTTAATTCTGTTTCAGCGTCATGCAGTGGGCACTAAAACGAACAGAGGAGAACAAAATCATTATCATATCCCAACAAAAGCTTGGGCTTTTATAAGAGATTAAAACACTGCAGTCTATCATTTGCCTGTGGCTGTTTGTAGGCTTGTTCTTTGATGTTGTTCATTACTTATTCAAGGATCTATTGATTAGCCAAAATAACAGGCCTTGCAGTCATCTGGTTAATCAGTCTTTCATTTGTATATTGTATCAAGCAACGACTCCGGATAATTTAATAGTAACAGCCACTGCATTCACATGCACATGCATGTGCCCTGCATGCCCCTCATCCAGGTGGTTAGAGCTTCATAAGACTGTGAAAAATTCATCAAAGGTGTAGACGTGGACACTGAGGACTCCAGCATGTGTGGATTCCAGGAAAAAAAATTAACAGCACATGCACTCATGCGCCTCTGCAAAAAAAAAAAAAAAAAAAAAAAAAGAGACACATTCTTCTTGACTTTTCACACTGAAATTAATTAAACACTGAACCGCACAGTGATTAGGGTTCACTCCTCACGAGGGTTTCCCCCAAGCAGTAGTTTTCAAACCCTTGGGCTGGCCTTCCTGTTTATTGCTTCCCTGTAATGCAAACATAAGGGTCCCCTGCCAGTAAACACATGTTGATGGAAGAAACAGCTTGCACAGCTGGGAAGCCAACCCAGGTTAGTGTGACTGAGCACATGGGTAAATGAGCATGTCTGTGTGTGGTTCTCTCTCTCTCTGTGTGTGTGTGTGTGTGTGTATTTTCAAGTGTGCTCATTGCCAGAACAGATACATGTTTGTTGCTTTGCATTTATGTCAGATCACAGTTTAAGCTGGATATGGACTCTTAAATGTTCAAGAAGCTGATAAAAAAGAAGCAGTCGTCAATCACACACACACAAAAACACATATGCGGGTGTGAAACTGTCAATGAATGACTGAAGGCAGGGCTTTGTCGAGCCGTAAAAACAGCAGGACACTTTCACCAGTTGTGCTGTGATAATAAAATCAGCATCCATTGTGTAAAGTCTGTCACTAGGCATGATGCTGGGATTGAAATGCATGATCTCCTATGGCTCACACAGATGGACTGATAGATGAGGGCAAAACAGATGACGCATGCACCAGCATCAGTTTGAGCCAATAGTCTTAATTATATTGGCCTCAGTAGCATCAAATAGAGGGTGCCCAAACTCCCCGAGCTTTTGAGTGTGTGAATAATTTATAAATAAAAAGGGGGTTTTCAGCTGTGGGTTTATTAATAATAAATATGGTTTGATATTTACTAAACTGTTCAGAGGGAGAAAAAGGTGACAGTTAAGACATCGTTTGCATGGTAATTGTAAGGGGAAGTGATAAATAAGGCATGAAGCAGAGATATATGGAAATCTGACTCGCAAGGAAATGAGAATAATTTAACTAAATATTATCCCAGTCCCTGTTTGACCTGGGGGTCAATTAAGAAAGAGATGTCAGTAATGGCGCGAGGCGTTTTGGATCTTAGAATCACAATCCTTTGCCTTCTCTTTCGTCCTGCTTAAATGTGAATAACATTCAGGTTGAGGAAAGCAAATCCATACTGACACAAACCGTGTGTGTGTGTGTGTGTGTGCTTTCTGAATGAATATTAAACTGAATAAATTCAACCTCATTATAATGAACACAGGGAAAAAAAGATGTTTCTCTTTCAAGGGAAACTCAACAAGACCTCTGATAGAAGTTCAGGAATTCGTTTTTTTTTTTTCAAACCATCCAATGTTGTTGGAAAGCGCGACATAGTTTTCAGAGAAAATGATAATCCTGCAAAGTCTATCAAGACTCGTTCATCTGTTAAAGGAGATATACATCAATTTCTCAAGATTGTGGTCTTACAGAAATATGCAAATAAGCACTACATCTTGGCACAGTGCTCTAGATTGGAAGCACATAGTGTGTTGAGATTATAGTTTTGTTAGAGAGAAAAGGCTGAACTTTCATCTCCATGCAGCAGTTGATGACTCTGCTGCCTCTGATAAGGTCAAAGATTTGTATAGTGAGAAGAGAGATGAAACTGAAGTTCACTGTGGGTTTTCAGGTTTTTTCTAAATCAAACCAAGATCAAACATAAACCTTAACTGGTGAATTATATATTGATAAGCTTTGTGCCAGATTTTAATTTAAAGCATGATTATACCTTTATGTTACAATGATTGAATAAAGGTCTGACAGTTAGTACAGGGTCCTCTGTTAATGCTGCAACATCAATGTACCATGGTAAGAGAAAACTTGCTATGGTTCCCATGTTTTCTAAAAGCAGACATCTCATTTATTATTAACTTTAACCCTTTGATGAATAATGTCAACCATCTATTTAAAGGCTGTTTTCTCATATATACATGGTTGTGACGAGGCAACAATCTCTGATGGACGATTTTGATTTTGAAGAGAATCAAGAAGTCAAAATAATTGTAGTTCATGCTGGCTGCAAGAGAGAGCAATTCCCATAAAATGTCCGATTTCACATCCGAAATAAACATGTTTACAGCCTAGTTAAAAAAACTGTTTTAGGTATAATAGGTCATGTTAACCGTCATGACAACTCTTGTGGGGGGAATTTTTTTTCTGTTTCGATGTTATTTTAATCTTAACTTTAGAGGCGTGTACTTTTGATTGATATTTGTCAGAAGGGCTCTCACTGGATGCAACTGCATGCTTGTTATCCCCACCATGACGGAGCCCTTTCAGCTTTACCTTTTCATCCATTTTTAGATTTGCCATTAATGACAAATGGTGATGTAGGACCTGCCTATGCGCTACAAATCTGCTTTTCAGAAACCTATGAGTGATGTCACGTACGCTTTGTCCATCAATTATATACAGTCTATGTTTGTGACTGATGTTTTGTAAAAGTAGCCACTTCATATGGACATGAGTGAGTCATCCAACACACTGCACCTCACTGTAGAATGAACACATAGTTTATTTTATGTATACATACTTTGTAATTTGTTTGCCTCAGTGTTATATTCCTTAATTTCTTTACTTTTTATACTGCTTAATCCAATTCAGGTTTGTGTGTGGACTCTTATCTCAGCAAGAAGCACGTAAGAGACGGGGTACTTCCTGAACAGGTTGCCAGTACACATCGCTAACACAATGAGACAAACAACCAGTCACACTCACATTCACTCCTAATGAAAATCTAGAATGACCAATCAATCTAACACGCATGTTTTTGAACAGTCAGAGGATGTATGAGTACCTGGAGAGAAACTTTTTAGTAGAGTCTTGCAAGCATCTTCAGAACTAATTATCTGTGGAAGAGCAGAGCAATGTGGACTGTGGGCTTTGTTTAAGGTCTACCGTATGCAAAGCTCACAATTAACCATCTGCAGTTTTCAAATTTGTTTTCTTGTATTTTCAGTATGTTACTTTTTTCATTGTCAAATACCTCTGCCATGTTTTTCTAGCTGATTTATCAGCTGACTGTATGATCCCATTTGGACTGGCTATTCAGGGAATAAAATAACTGCACAAGAAGGGAGGTAGCTGAAACAGCAGAAGGAAAATGGATTTCTTTCTTAACTTTTTGAAAAATGTCTTCTCATTTTAATTTCTTACAAAACATTTCAGAGCAGCATGTCAGTGTGGTTTTTATGTTTTCCTCCTTCTGTGTCATGCAGCATGTACGCCTGCATATTTCTGCATTGATAAGCAACATCTTGTTGAGTGGGAGTCAGTTACATGTCCACGACTTGCAGTTGGATGGTGTTTCTGTGATTTGTTCATGTGATATTTTGTTATCCCACTTACTGGTGACATGAGGAAATCCAGCAAGAGGCCACTGGGTGCTGGTTCTTCATGATGGTCTGGTGTTAAGAGCCTCATGGGTTTCAGGCACCACATGATTATTTAGTCTCAGTATCAGTGTTTTTCCTCCATGAACGTAAGATACTTTTAAACAGCTACTTTTGTCACGATAGAACATAAAAAACCAGAACATTTACTGTTAGACATTTCACTTTTATAAAAATATATCTTTACATCTGTGTAAAATGTTGCATTGGCTTTTTGTTTATTTTTCACAGACCATCCCAGATTGTTCTTGAATCACTGTTGTAATTTGGAAATTGTACTCGAAGTCCAAAAAACAAAAAGGAACAAAAAAACAAAACAAAAACTAACTAACTTTGATACTGTTGGACTAATTTACTTCCAACATGTATTCTGTAATATAAAATAAGTATGACAGTGTTTTTATAAAGTAATTGTAATGTGTAATCAAGCTTCTGCTCAATTATAATTTAGTGTTTGCTGGTATGTTTTACTTTGTGTGTGTTATTTTAACTTACAATGAATTTACAAGTTTCAATTTTCTTACAATGAATTAATGAATGACATGTAAAATACTGTATTTTTCTCTTAATGGTTATCCCGTTAGGCCATGAGCACATCTGCAGAGCCCCAATCAGTTTTTGTTCCAATAAATACCTTCTGCTTATATACAGTGAAGCTTCTCATTCTGAAACAATCTGAATGTTATTCTTCTGCTCCTTGCTTCCCATGTATTTGAAAATTTCCTACTTGCTCTTAAGATACCACCTGACTGCAGTTGACCAAAATGTCTATTTCAGAGTTTATAGAAACACACACACATTGTTATTTGTAATGTTCTGTTAGACAGGCAACCCCCTTCTATAAATGCTATATTGCAGTGTTTCAGCCACTAAGGGGGGGTCTAAGGTTTATACCACCATCCATATGAGAAACATTACACCAGCTTTTACTGTAATCGTGATATTGAATGTAAGGCTGATCTGTGTCAACCATAACTCTAAATGCTGCTACAAGCTCATAACTCATAAGGACATATACCTTTGCTAGGCAGTGGTATCCATCTGTCCAACTCATGAGCAATTCAAAACCTGTCTCCTCTATCCCATTCCAATAATGTGACGTCAGTCCACTGCGCTGGTTTGAAATTTGCAATTAAGCATTTTCTTTATGTGTGATTGACGAGCAGAAGGAGAGCCATAAAAGCCTAACACCGACCTGGGGCTCGCTCTGCAGTCTATAGGTCTATTTCCACGCTCATATCAAATCTATGTCCTCTGCCTTATATCAGAATATGACTCTGGTCACCCATGGATTCTGTTTTTTGTCTGTAATGAAAGTCTCTCCGGGGATCAGCTTGAGGGATTCTTTTCTTCATGGGTCAAGGAGAGGTTGAGGCTTCTGGTTCAAACTGTGCTTAGAAAAGGGTGTGGATTACAAGAATGTAACCACTGCCCGCAGTTTTTCATATATGCATTACAGCAGCTGGAGACCAAAGTTTTGACTGAAATATTAGCATGTGAGCTGAGATGAGCATATTTTTGTTGCCAGCTCATAAACATGATCCATGAGCAACCTCTTGTCCTTCTTTTCAATTTTATGTGTTTGTGAGTTCTTTAAGAAAGCGTTCATAACATCTTGAAAGTGTAAGATCACACTGATAGGGTCCTTGAAGGGTCTCTTCATAGAAAATTACAGCAGTAAGCAGTCTAAAATATTCATGCAACGATGCAGAGTTGTTGTCCCTTGATGGACCCCACCATGTGCAACATCTGTTCCTGATGTCATGGCGCACTTGTGTGTGCCAGAAAAAAACCCAAATGGCGTCCGCGGCAACTCCAACTCACTAAGCAACGTCCAGACACACATAGCTCCACTCAGCTATGATACATATCTGTGACGACAATACAAATCTAGTTGGCTGGACAGAACTATCGAACTCATGCGTTAATCCATACTCATAGATTTAGCTAGTGTCGTCTCACACTGAGATCAGCAATTCTGCCACTCACTGATGAATGTGTCAGCTGATTGCTGGCTCTATCAACAGTTCATGGTTATTTGGAGACAATTCCAGGATAAGTCTCTGCATATTGGACTGGAGGAGTAGTGTTATGAAACAAAATACTTTGTAAGCTGACAACATATTAAACTGCCAATGTGTTAATGCTGTTAGCTTAATTACAATCTGGAAAATGCGACTGTATTCCTACTTTCTACTTTCCCTGATGCAGTAACCCTACTCTCATCATTTCATAAAAAAAAGCCAAGTTAAAGTGAAAGAAACCATAGTTGAAGGTTTACACTGACCCCTCACATATGTGACGCGGAAAAGAGGTTGTAATAGGGGAATGGGCAGAGTCAGCATGATGATTTCTTCTGATGCAGTGTCCATGCTGATCCACAACACACAGCTTCCTTCACCACTAGGCTTGCCTCGCTGTCTTCTGACAATCACATGAATAGGCCTCGACTGGCTGCTTGTTTTGTGCCATGATCCCTTGCTGCTCATGCTGCTGAAAAAATAAATAACTGAGCTCTGCACCACTATAAATAATGGATGACTCGTCCACTGTCACTTTTCATAGCATGTCAAGCCACGGCCTGGCCATTATTAGGGTCTGTCTTCTCCTCTCTGGCTCTGACTCCAGTTTTGTTATTGTTCTGGTCGACTTGCCTGCACACCTCCTTGACGGGTCGGCTGTCAGTCTTTTTCTTCGTTGGTGCAGCTGACGGTTGCCACAAAGAAAAAATAGATTCTTTTGGATCCTAAAACAGAATGGATGATGCAGCAAGGCTCAGCTAGACTAGCAACATACTCCAGGTATGCTTTGACCTGGAACAAGGAGGTACTCTCAGCTAAAATGTCATCTGCTAGTGTTAGATGACCTGTGCTACAGTGCTACCAGGCCTTTAGTTGGAGACTAACCTTCTCACTTTGAAAAACACTGTTACACAAAGACCTAATGAAAAAGTTACAGTGTTTCTTTTAAGTAAAAAAGTAATAAAAAATACAGGTTTACATCCCTGATTCAGAAGTAAAGGCTACTGACTTACACAGACACATCATGCCCCAATCCACCCTTGCTGCAGGAAAAATCATAGATTATTTAAACATGCAGCTGTCTCTGAGAAAAATGAATGAGGAACATCTGGCTGAAGGGGGAGAGAAAGATTTGAGAAGGATTTAGATATTTGGCCAGTATTAAGCAAACATGAGGGTGTGCTGAGGAATCAGAGGAGGATTGTATTTTATGGGAAGACACAAAGAAAGTGAAACCTGTTATCGTCCCCTTATCTGTATCAGCTCCCTGTTTGTTCAAGATGTGCTTCAGTGCCACCAGGCCGGGCCTGAGGCAAGTGTTGTCCACCAGCAGCTCTTAGTTCCACAGACAAGAGAGTGTCTCTCCATCTGCACAGTGATAGTATCAAATCAAGGCCTGCTGCAAACAAACCCTGACAGATCCTCACATTTGGGATTCACTTTGGGACAGCTGTGGTGCCATCCAAAAGGGGCGATGGAGATTAGGAAGCCAGCACATAGTAATGTATGCAGAGTGTCTGCACGTCCTGGATGACAGCAACATGAGCGCTTGTCACAGGAGACATCAGTTCTACTTAGTCACAGCACTGCGGGGCAATCCATATGACTGCAGTGCTGTGCGAACTCTATTAATAGTTATCTACCTTTCAGGAGTTATTATGCTGAGTGGGGTATGACAGAGAAATATAATTGAAGACGTCCCAAATGAGGGGCAGAAACAGGGTCTGTGGAGAGTCTTTTGTGCCTCTTGAGCTGTTACAACTAAAGAATCCTCCTCCAATCACCTCTCACCCTTTTCCTGTTTGCATGTATGCTTGGCAGCCCACTGCCAGACCTCCAGTTTGTCTTAAAGGTAGAACAAGGATTCATTATTAGGCAGGCTTGGGGTGGGGGGAAGAGATGATGGACAAAAAAAGCATCAGCAAGGGAAGGATTGAAAGTGGGCAAAAATCTATTCTTCCATCTCAAGGCCTTTCCTTGGGGTTTAGGAACTGTTGCAGATAATAATGCTACATTTTCACAACCTTTTCCAGGAACTGTATTCCTTTACGAAGTTCTTACACTGGCCTCCTCTATCTCCATCATAGGAACCAGGGAATAAATAAGTTTCTCTAAGACTCCAGAGAAGTAAATTTCAAGAATATCCAACTCCTTGGGGCTTAGCCCTGCATTATTTAACATGTCTGATTCATCAAGCATTTTCAGCATCTTACTTGCATTTTTCTTTCACTCATTTTGGCTTTAATATCCACAATAAATTATTGAAATTCTTAGCCCTAAATTGTGCCACTGTGATAATTGCTGTGTGTAAACAACATTCAAATTAATTTATGCACACATTTAACCAACTGAAAAGACACAATGTCACAAGCAGAAACTTCTGTGATTGTGTAAGCCTTAGAATAAAGGAGAAGTAGTTTTAACTGTGACAAGAAAAGATTTGAATGATAAAACACCAATCTATGACGGTTTCACAACATTTATGTTTGAGACACAAACAAAATACCTATAAATCCACAAATAACTTTGGTAGCTTTTGCGCTTGTTAAAACTGCAGCACATTTAATTTGACTGCTTTGTTGGGAACTACGTGAGTCTGTAAAGGGGTGACACAAACACCCAAAAGTTTAGTCAGGGTTTGCACTTTCTGAAGTTTTCTGTCACATTGGTGTCTCTGAACATTTTTGATTTGATTAGCGCAAGAATGGCACCTGAATAATGTTTTTTTTGTTTGTTTTCTGTAGTGGTGTCTAATCCAATTCACACATGGAGAGAAATATGATAATAATAATAACAGATACCATATTAATCCCAGGAGGAAAATTCAAGAAATATGAAGACATCTCAACACCAAATGACCTAAAGAGCCCAAGTACAAGCTCACCATCTTGCTGAGCTCTAAATTAACTCGCACGGACCCAACAAATGCGGGGAAAATTAACTTAACAAATTTTAATATAAAATTAGTGTCATGTCTTCTTTTTCACTATTACGCTAATGACATTCAACTTTACATATCCACCAAATCTGTCAACTCCCAAACCCCACATCACTCTTTAAAACTGTTTAGCTGATATCAGTCTCAGGATACAAAATAATTTTCTCAAACTAAAATCCAGTAAAACAGATATTCTTTTGAAAAGTCCTGATTCCCTCACTGCCACAGGCAAAAATTTTCACCTTTTATTTGACAACTCCGCTCAGTCACCCTCACCCTATGCTGCAACCATTACATTATCTTTGATACTAAACTCACCTCCACCCAACACATTAAACTGATCACAACATCATCCCACTTAGATTCAATTCTATTCAATTCAATTCACTTTATTCATCTGCCGTACGAAGCAGGGCCTCCCTTGTCTGCGTCCAGATTGTCCATTAGACTGGGGTGTTAGCCGGAGCTCAGAGAGACCTTTTCCCCCAAGGCTGAGCAGAAGGCCTTCCACACTCTGGTCACAAACTGTGGGCCCCGGTCAGACACAATATCAGAAGGAAGTCCGTGAAGTCAAAAGACATTGTTCACAAGGAGTTCTGCTGCTCAGATGAAGTGGGCAGTTTCTCTAGTGGGATGTAACGGGCTGCCTTAGAGAAGCGGTCAATAACAGAATGGATGGTGGTTTTACCATTTGAAAGAAGCAAACCAGTGACGAAATCCAGTGAGATATGGGACCAAGGACGGCCGGGAACTTCGATGGGCTGCAGAAGACCTGAAGGTGGACGATTAGTAGGGTCAATGCGGAGGTAGCGACGAGGCCTTGTCTTTGCTAAATACCGCCCCTATACCTCCTGGTAGGCAGGAGGTATAGAAGACAAGTCCACCGGTTGTTCAGGAAGCCGAAAAGGTGCAGTGGTGGGATGTCGAGCTGACCCAAAAAATGGTGGACAAACAGAAGAGACTCCAACTCTCTAGGTGGCTCTGACTCCAGTTGACATGAGGGTTGTGTAAAGCCAGCCAGGCATATCCAAGAATGAGGGGGACAGTAGCCAATGGGAAGAGAAGGAACTCAATCTTTTCACATTGGTTACCGGAAACTAGAAAGGTAAGGGGACCGGTCTTGTGAGTTATCGAGGTAAGTATTCGGCCATCCAATGCAGTAACAGAAATCGAGGTAGGCAAGGGAACAGTGGGGAGACCTAGTTTGGTGGCTATCAGAGGATCCATCAAATTCTGTTCAGCTCCGGAGTCAATCAGGGCCTGAAGCTGGTGGTCTACTCCCTCAAAAGAGAGAGAAACAGGTAAGACACAACGTGTGGTAAGATGTTGAATACCGCCCACCAGTACTCCTGCCTCTACTGGCGGACGTGGTCTTTTGGTCGTACCTGACAACGGGGCAATACGTGATCTGGGGGAGCTGCAGTAGAAACAGAGGTGATTACGGGCCCGGTGTTGCCGTTCCTCAGGGGTCAACCCTGCTCGTCCTATCTGCATAGGTTCACCCCCTTCCACTGGTCCAGGTAGAGCTGGGAACGGTCCAACAGCTGCCAACGGGATGTCCCGAGAACTTTGAACAGCCTTCTGGTTCGATGGTGGATTCTGAGCACCCCGTTCTCTGCGCCTCTCAGCCAATCGGTTGTCCACCCTTATCACAGTCCCCACTAATTCTTCAAATGAGGCAGCCTCCTCCTGGAAGGCAAGTTGGTCCTTAAGGTGGTCATTTAGACTGTTGAGCAGGACTGCCTTTAACACTTCTGGAGGCCACCCTGTCTCTGCTGCCAGGACACGGAAGTTAACAAGGAACTCCACGGCAGGTTGATTGCCTTGTTTCAGATTAAGTAATCTCTTAACGGCATCTGCTCCCTTCAGGGGGTGATCAAAAGTCTAGCGGAAGTCATTTAGGAACACGAAAAGGAAATTGAATCCATTTGATTAGACTGAAAATATGCCAACGCTCAGTCTAGCGCTCTTCCCTGTAGAAGAGCAATATAAAAAATAAAATCTTGGCAGTGTCTGAAGTGAAGGATTGTGGAGAACGAGAAATAGCCAATGAGTACTGCAGGATAAAGCCCCCACATCTGCTCACACCCCCTGAAAATGGCTCCGGAGTCGGGAATGCAGCATCACGGAACATTGGACCTGGAGGAGGGGAGGCCTCAGACGCAGTTGTTGTCCCTGATGCAGTTGAGGAGGATCCAGTAGCTGCAGATGAAACAGACAATAGGTTGTGAATGCACTGAATTTGTTCAAAAACCTTGTCTAGGCGGTGATTACAATGTCCCTGTTGTTCCCCCAAGTAGCGCAATGCCTTTTCATGCTCCTCGAGGTGTTTTCCTTGCTCCGTCAGGGTAAGGTGGAGGGCATCTGCTGGGTCCATATTTGGCCAGATTGTACTGTCAGGAACGGGGACCGAGGTGGCAAGGTGGACCCAAAAGCAGACTGGAGTGGCAGAATTAAATGTCTTTATTTGTAAAAAAAAATAGGGGTCTATATGTGGGCCTGGGATGAACAGCTTAAAGTTGCTGGCAGTGGTAAGACGGGAGGAGGTGATGGTCTGGTGGTGGTGGTTATACAGCAATGTCAGCAGGCAGGCAGGCAGGCAATGACTTGAAGGCTGATGGGAGCAAAGGTCCAGATCCAAAGACTTCCAAAACACAGCAGCAGTTTCACTCAGGAATGAGAGACAATCTGGCGAAGACTGGAGTTCCCATTCTTCCTTAACTGAGCAGGTGTAACGAGCTGGCGATGAGCTGCAGGTGATGGCAATGAAGCTCCAGACTCCGCCCTGGATTCCCATGGCAACCTGCTCAGTTCTACTTGTTGGCCAACACACGCACACTCATGACAATCCTACCTAAAAGACATGCTTCACCCCTGCATTTCTTCCTATACCCTCTACTAATGCCAATGTCCTGGTCATCCCCAGGACCAAACATTGAACCTGGGCACATAGGGCCTTTTCTGATTTTGTCCCTACCCTTTGGAACTCTCTGTAACACATTCAAGACACCATATTCTGCTTCATTAATATCTGAACTAAAAACTCACCTTTTTTGTTCTGCTTTTAACATTTAACTTTTTTAAATCCTATTTTATATATAATTTACTGTTTTACTTCTTTGTGTTGTTTTGTGTATCTTAGAGCTCCTGAAAAGTGCTCTATAAAAAAAATGCAGTATTCTTCTGCTTATTACTATCAATGAAATTTCAAGAAACTTAAACATGTATTATTCATTTGAATCTAGTGGAAATTCTTACTTTCTAATAACTTTATGGAGAAACTTTACTCCATATTAACTAACCTACCAGACTGGCTGGTAATCAAAAAAGTTATTTCCAAGCCAGTCTGATACGTTTTTCATATTAAGCCCTTGCTCCTCGTTCAGTCAATTCTGTTAGACGGCATGTCGTCACAATGACGTATTTGCCATGTCAACCGAAGGCGCCATCTTTGTCTAGGGGCAAACAACTCATTAGTCTCATTCAGTTATATGTGTTTGGCTCACTGTAGGTTTACTTATTTCATGTGAGTTTTTCATATTTTTTTATTTATTTTTTTGGCGTTGGGCCCGTGGCGGGTGGCCGAGGTGCTCGGGGTGGGTTGGGTGAGGGTTCTGGGCTCTGGGGCGCGGGGGCGCGGGGGCGCGCTCTCCTCCCTTGGGGGTCGGGGTGTCGGGCGGGGGTTCTGGGCCGGGCTGGTCTGCCGCTGGGGCAGGGGGCTTGCCCGTCTTCTGGTGCTTAGTTGTGGCCCTGGGACCAGGGGGATGGGGTTGGGGGATTAGTCATGTGTGTCTGTTGTGCAGGAATGTTGTGGGTGGGTTTGTGTGGCTGTGTATGTGTGTGTCTGGGGTTGGGTGTGATGGTGGGTGTGCACGTGTGTGGGGTTGTGCGGGGGCTGTGAGTGTGAGTATGTAAGGTAGAGTGGTCTGATAAGAGTGTTTAGGGAAGTGTTGGGTTGCATATGTAGGTTAGTGGTGTGCGGAGAGGTTGCTGGGAGAAGATGATGGGGTGTGCCTGGGATGTGTCTGGGGATTGAGTTGGGGATGGTTGTGTGCACGTGAGGGAATGGGATGGCAGGGAGGGATTGTGGGGCCCCCTTTGTGGGCCTGGGTGGGCAGGCCCACAAAGGGATCTTACTCCCCTGACTGCACATGTGATGGGTGGGCGCTCTCTTTGGTCCGCTGGCGTCTCCCCGGTGGAGGTGGCTGCAGGCTCTGGTGGTGGGGACAGTGGCATTCGGCAGGGCCTGCTGCGGGGGCCTGGGGAAATGGGAGGGGCCTAATGCCAACAGCGGCTCATATTCCGGAGGGCAGTATGCTCCCCTCTGGTCTTACGTCCTTGGGCTCCTCACTCTTCCCACTCACCAGTGCACACACAATTAGGGTCATGGGAGGCGGTTACATTGCTGGGTGTAGTAATGGGGACCATTAAGGTGGTCCTTGTTGCTGCACTCGGTACCTGACCGCCTCTCAGTTTTAATCGCACTTATACATAAACACAATTACTACAGATAGCAAACATACAGGTCTTGGGGGTTGGGCCATATAATGTATGGGGGGAGGTTATCCCTGCCCCCAGCATGTTGTGGTCCCTGGTCCTCAGTTTTAACTACAGACAGCACATTTCACAATTATTAATGGGTGGGGAATGACAGGGTCATATTACACCCCCATTCCCTGGGTCAGGTTTTGGTTGGGCCTTGGTTGGGGCGAGCTGTTGCTCCAGCCGCCTGGAGCTTGGGCTGGCTTGGCCGGCTGATCCTGCTAAGCTTGCTGTGCGTGAGTATGTATGCGTGTGAGGGGGTATCTTTTGGCCATCTTGTCCCATGGTCTGCCGGGGGGTCCCTACAAGGGGGATGGGAGGGTTGGGTGCATAAAGGGAGAAGAGGGATGTGTGTGAGTTAATGGGAGTGTGTGCCTTTGTGTTTTTTTTCTTTTTGGTGGGGGCGTGGGTGGGTGAGTAGAAAAGTGAGTAGTTGGGAGGATGAGTGTGTGTGGGTATAGGGGATGCAGGGTGGAGAGGGAAGGAGTTATTGGTGTGAATGGGTCACCGCACGTGTGTGGGTGTGACTGAGTGTATGGGGGTGTGTGTGGAGCTATGGATGGGGGCACTGGGTGTGAGCACGAAT
>JBAMHX010000007.1:16242512-16272103 GCA_037177515.1 Pseudomugil tenellus | reverse complement strand
CGTATGAACACTTCGGCAGGGTGACTTCTTGTAGAGTATAAATGCCATGCCGAACAAGAACTTTTTTTTGTTCTTGCAACCTCAAGAACAAGAACAAATTTCTAGCTTCTTGTGGAGTATGTAACAAGCTTAAGGCCAGTGTTATTAGCATCCCAGCATACAGAAAATATATTTTACAGCAGTGAAATGTGTAAGGTCATTAAATGGTCATCCTACATCCTGAAAGCAATACAAGATTCCCCCGCTCACATACTGAAAGTCAGGCACACTCACTGGGTAGATCTTCTTGGCTTTGTCACTTTATAAGTAGATTGCATGTTCTAAAAGTGTGGGCACCCCTGATCTACACCCACCAAACAGTTTTTAGTGCCTTTGGTGCTCAAACACATATTTCACATTGGCTGTCCTAATTGAAACCTAGCACCAAGATATTTTGATTGTGCTTTACTAATAAACTCACAAAACTTACTTACTTACTTACTTACTTACCATCCAGTACTGACTTTATTACTCCATTTTCAAATCAGTAAACTGCAAACACATCTTCAAACTCCACCAGTGCTGTCTATTTCCAACTTTATATATAGTAACTTGTGTGTTTCCTTCTGCATCATATTCACACAAAGGGTTGAGAGAGAGAAAATTCCTGCAATGTTGAGCAAAAATGCAGTGCAAAAGTACCTGGTCTTTGCTGTTATTAATGAATCAAAAATCTGGAAGATTCTGATTAAAAAAACCCTGTGACTAAGTTTGGTTTCATCTAAAAATATGGAATTTATTTTTTAAAGGATGGATGTAAAAAATGCATTTATTGATTAAAAACCAAGGTCATGTTGTTTCAGAAGATACTGTTAACTAATGAACTAGTGTTTCATCATGTTACAACACTGGATCTAACACCGAGTTAATTTAAAGACATTTCATTGGTCTCTTTTTGAATGATGATCTAAGGGCAAAGAAAAAAATGAGTGGGAAGGGTAGATGGACCTGTTTAAAATCAAGGTCTTAAGTTGGCCATGATTAAATTTTCATCACACTCTTAAATTAAAAATGTGGACGGTCATCACTTATTTGTCAAATTGTCTTGGCTCAAAAGTGGATGTCACATTGGTTTTGCGAAAGGTCAGGGGAGGCAACAGCTAGGGGGGAAAAGAGTAGTTCAAAGACTGCTGATCCCACCAAATGCTCTGCAAAACTACCTTGTTTAAAGGGCTTTCACTCTAAATGGACTTGCTGGAGTTTTACACTAAGTGGAGATGACAGGATTTAAAATGTAACATCTGGAAGGGCTTGGCTATATTTATTCAAATACCTTCATATTCCTGCATGATTAAAGCAAGATATAAACAAAATATACCATAGCTTTTGCACTTAAGTCTAAAAAGCCTCTAAGTTAATTCCCATATGATCTAAATCAATACCATTCCTTACAGTCTCTTTCTAGACCCACTCACATTCAAAGTCATCTCATTAAATGTAAAATGATTCCATTGGATTCCCTCATACTTACTGATAATTGTTGCTGTTATCTCACAAATCTTGCTATTCAACATTCCTGGGTTTTCTGTCTTTGTGTTATTTTGGTGCTTCTTGGATTGAAAGTATGAAAATGTGCCATATGTCTGAAATAAAAATGCAGCCAGACTAATCAACCCCCCATGGCTATGCTTGTTGTACCTCCTTTCCAAGATTTTCAAGATTAGAATTAAGTAGAGCGGGGGAAGGAAAAGACAGGCTTGTGTTGCTTCTACCTTTTAAAAATTGCAAATGTGTAGATCTATGGATGAGTGCTTTGCCCACAGCTGCTAGCCAAAGGAGAGAGAGACACAAAGGTCCCTTGTGTTCAGGCCAAAAGACAGGCCAGAAAAGAGAGCTAAAGATCTACTAGTGCATCTCAGCTGTCTTAAGGGTCGATACATCCTTTCCTCTCACTGAAAGAGCTTACAACCAACAACGTTCTTCCAAAGTGAGGTCAGTAGTGGGGAATCAATGCTATGGAATACAAGAAGGGAAAAAAAGATAAAATATCTGGATTCCATTCTTGTATTTTAAGAAAAAAAATGTCAAAAGCAGACCAGATTTTGTTTACTTCAAAAAGAGCACAGGCAGGGACCCAAAATGTTTCTTTTCATCTCTGTTCAATAAGTTTAGGATATGCATCTGTTTGGGAGACATCTAGAGAGATAAAAAAGGCTTATAAATTGTTTTTGAGGATGAGGAAACGTCTCTTTTGATCCAAAAATGAAGCTTGAATTGCCGTTAAACCATCCCATAGTACCTCCAAATTGCGTAGTGGCGATTACAAAGTCAAATGATTTGTAGGCCACATTTTAGGCTTGTGTCTGGGTTAAAAACTAGCTTTGTGTAGAATAAAAAGTGTTTAATGTGTTTAATGATATTTAGGTCATAGAACTCAATTAGCTGAGATGTAAATCTTTTCATTTTCATGTTGGCTGCATGGTTTTTGAGGAGAAAAACAATTAAAATGTAATTAAAAACAATTCTGCATGCAGTTAATAAAGATTGTTTTGTCCTGTAAATAAATAAATAATTTTCCTGCAAGATTAGATTTACAGAAGTTAGTTTGCATATTGTCTGGGTTACTCCCCTCTCTTACTGGCTCTATTATTAGATGGGCACTCACTCCCTGCAGTTGCCTTCCTTCCAGTATTTCCTGATTGCATTTTTTTTCCCTGTACTTATGTGCTTCTGTATTTCTCTGGCAGTTCAGATATTATACCACATCCCCATAATAATTAGAACTTTTTCCATAAAACCAAGTCAAAAGAGATTTTTTTTTTTTTTAAAAAAATAAGTGTCACATTTCCCTGCATTTCCCTGCCACACTGAGCAACATGCTATGCAAACATTCTGCTACATACTAAAAGAATGATTCATTAACGAAAAAAAGAACTGATCTTCTTAAAACCTTTTTTTTTTTTTAAAAAAAAAACATTTTGAGAAAAGATTAGAAAATTTGTTTGTTCTTTCATACATGCATAGGTTGTTTAGAGGTACTCTGGCTTTCTCCCACAGTCCAAAAATATACATGTTGGGTAAACTGGCTAATTTAAATTCTCACTAGTGATTGTGTATAAATGATGGTTCATCGCTCTTGGCCTTGCAATGAATTGGTGACCTGTCCAAGATGTACTCTGCCTTTTACTTGGATAGAATGGATGGATGGATGGATGCTTTGACTTTTTTTGTACAAAAGTCTTTTGGTTCAAACTTAAGAAAACTGCAACTTGATTTGATGATACTTGGGGCAAATTAACCTAAATATGTATTCCACTTTGGAAATTTACATCTCAGGCGAAACACTCAGTTTATTTAAATCCAGGTTAAAGATCTGTCTGTTCTCAGGTAATTTAGTTAATTCTCATTTAAAAGTCCATATTTTCATCTAATATTTTTCTTTTCACCATTTTGGATTTAATTTTAAATTATGCTTCTTATTTTTCAATCTTTTAATGTTTCTGTAAAGCACTTTGTCACTTTGTTGTTAAATTGCAGTATTAATAAACATGTCTCAAACTTTCTCCCACAGACATTATTCAAAGTTTAAACGGGTTACAAAAACTTTATTTCTTTTTTATATCTTTTAGGGTTAGGAAAACAACAAAAATGCCCAAAATTCCTTGCACAGTGGCATAATAGTCCAAATGTGGTTAAAATAATATTCTTAGAATTTCCTAAAAGAGCATGTTGATTGATCACTTTAAATAGTACCTTGGAATGAATATGACCATACGTGGTTGTTCGTCTCTCTGTGTTTGCTCTGTGACGGATAATGACCTGCCCAGGGTGTACTCTGCCTCTCGCCCAAATGATTGCTGGGATAGACTCCAGCTTCCACTCGACTTTTAAATGAATTAAACAGTTAAGAAAATGAATGACTGGGATCTAAACGGAGGGATTTAGGTTGGCTTCAAATGAGTTTTGGGTATGAATGAGCTGGAACTTAGATATTTTGAGCTTGTTTATCTGTTTAAGAGTGAGTCAAAAGGCACAGATTGTCTCTGTTGTAATAATGCCAATAAGCAGGTCTAGGCCAGTTGTCTGTGGATAGTTGGAATCATGCAATCTTCTGGCACAATGATGTATAGTGATTCAGAGGAACAGGATGCATATAACGACCTATACATCATTGTTTAGTTTATAGTGGACATCATTTCATTTAGTGTCTATATACAGATGTGCTTCAACTGTCCTCTTCTCTGCGTCTTTCACACACGCTATATATATTACTTTATGTTTATCCACATGTCAGAGAAGTGAGAACATTTTTCTGTTCTCAAAAGCACAAGAACAAAATTACATAATTTTGTTCGTGCAGATGTGATTGTGGATATCCTGCAGCTTGTTCTCCACTCATCACCATACCTTATTTCCGAGGAGGTAAGAGAGGCATTTCGTGATTGGTCGGACATTTGAGGTGGGGATAGTTAACTAGGAAAAACATGCATTTTGATGTTACAAGTTGAATGAAGAGTTTTAATAAACTGGTGACTAACGTGGTTAAAAAGTAATGTAAAGTGTATAAAACATATGCTTTAAAATACTTAAAAAGTAAATAGAAAATTGTAACAAATTTTTAAATTTGAAATTGAATTTTTTTATTATTAGTATTGTATATTAAACATCTTTAGTGTTTTTTCTTATGTGAATATATACTGGACATAATCTTCTATGGTTTCATTTTGTTATTTGATTGTGTATATTTACATAAGTGCAATTTTGTCTTTATTATATTTTTTTCTTTAATCTGGTAGTTGGAGGGTGATGTGGTGTATGGGTTGGGTGGGGTTTTTGCATGTTGGAAGTTAAATAATAACCCATATATTATATTGTAATTCTGTTACATGTGGGACCCCAGAAAGACTGGCTGCTGCCTTGGCAGCATCTTATGGGGATCCTGGATATAAAAAATAAAACAACATTTGGCATTTGAAGAAGCTTCCTTAGGAGCAGGAATTGACAAAAACAAACTTCATTTTTTGTGTCTTTGAGAACAAAGTTGTTGCTTCTTATGGAGGCTGACGTCTATGGATCCTCCTTCCCACTCATTTGTATTCCTTTCCATGTTCATCTTTGGGAAATAGTTGCCCTTCTTTCAGGCGCGGACAGTAGCTGCATCGACAATAACCAAAATTTCTTACAACTTTTTTTAGTTTTCACTCTACTATTTATTCCTGTAAAAGGTTGAGCAGAGTACTGATTCATAAGGAAAACATTCAGGGAGCACTGAGGGAACACAAATTTGATATTTGATGTGGAAATTAGAAGAAAAAGATTTGCAGAGCTTTGTGGGGAAAATAACAAACACTTCTCCAACTGCATTGGGTGAATCAGTCATGTGTTTGGATTTTGTTGTGGGATTTTGTGCATTCAATTAAATGAGTAAAAATTTTAAAAATCCATAAAAATTCCACTCTGAAAAAATCTTTAGGATGAAAAGGCAAGATGATGACTTCTACAACAGGATTCACTGTAAAATTCCACAAGGGACGATCAAGGGGCCCACTCAAGTCTAAAACATTCACATTTTACTGGTAAATAATAAAAGACCAGTGGATCCATAAGGGAATACAAATATCAAGGAAAGTAGAAGCATTTTACATGACGAGTGGGTGATATCCTCCCAGATGACGACTCAGAGGATTCTGGAGGACAACAAATAAATTTCACAAGATGTAAAAAAATTGCCAAAAGAGGATTTAATTGCAGGTTGAACTAAGTTTGAAGTGTTTTTTCCTTCCTTTATTATTTAAAAACTGGAGCCTATGATGGAAATGTTAAAAATAAACTTATTTGAAACATTGAAATCTAAACACAACACCTTCTATGACCAAATGAAGCAGAAAAGGTTTTATTCATCCAAAAACTGTCATTCATGTTGACAATAGCTTTCTAAACCCTTCACACTAAAACTGATTCTAATCAAACATGCATGCTGCTATCATTATCTGTTATGTCACTGGGTTGAAACCCACTTTGGGCTCCATAATAAATAATATAACAAAACAAACGAAAAAACAAAGAGTCAGCAACATGATTGTCATGGTTTGTCTGTCAGGCCACTATAGGTAGAAGAAAATAAAAGCGTGGGGAGGAATTGGGACCTCATGTAAAAATTGGTGTTATTATTGCATGGCTTGGCACAGACTTTCTGTCCCAAGTGACTTGCAAATCCTGGAGCCCATTTACAAAGCTGAGGTTTGCACCAGTGAAATTCAGGTAAAGCACATTGCTCAAGGGTACAACCGTTCCACATAATATGTGTTGTATTAAAACAGGTCGCGCTCAAATTAAGTGGATCCGTGAATTGAAATGAAAAAGGGACCCTTTTGAGAGGAAAATAGATTAGCTTTGCTGATAGATGATCATTTGAAAGCCCTACGCTGCGAAGACGGAAATTTTGACCGTTGCAGTAAAGCCGATTTATATCAGTTAAAACGTTGCCCTAAGGGCTACGGCAGGGGTTTGTGGGACATGGCAATTTATCCCCGAATACATCAAAGCCTTCTAAAGTTGTTTTTCTTTTTTGCTTGAGATTTGCTTTTTTATTGTTTACATTCTATAACTTGATTTACGTTGCTAAAAGGAATTCCCTAAATCACGTTTTAGCTTCATATTCCTGATACAGTTTGCATTAAGATAGCCAGTATTCTAAAAAGTTGCATGCATTATCAAGCAATTCTTCCAACTGCATGCACGTCTGCCGCAACACCGGCCTTTTAATAAGAGTAGATTAAGCATTTATTCCCTCTGGCACAATTCATTATTGTTGTAACACTAGCCCATGCACTTTAGTGGAAAGTAGAAACTGTGGTTTCCCTCAACCAAAACCTGCTCATTATTGTCCATGTGAGCAGCTTGTCTGATTCATTAAGCTTTTCCTGTGTTATGTGCTCAAGAGACCCATAGCAAGACACTATAGGAGGGAGAGAGCATGGTGGTAGCTTGTGGTTGAGCCTGGTGTGCCTGGAGTGAAATATGATTGATTAGTGCATTCTTGGGTTGACATGCCCTCACTCCAGCTGAAACCTGTTAGCTCAATGTGCACGGACTGGGCTGAATGAAGAGTCAAACCTGTTGTGACTGCCATATGGCAAATATTATGGTTGGCTGCTCAGGCCATAGATCAAGTAGGGTAGAAGCACCATAAATAAACAGCCTTCAATGGGAATTAACATGTGTGGTGCTAAATGCTCATGTTTATAGATTGTATAAATGTGGATTTGTGTTTATATAGATCTATGTATGAAATGATAGTATTTTTCCTTGGCTGTAATGACACATTGTATGTCAGAAGCAATAGATTGGTCTCCAAATGACAAAACCAAGCAAAAAGGTTCAATTAAATCAGCTCTTGGTCAAGTCAAAGCTTGGTATCTGAAAGGCTGAAGAAATACAATAAGAATCAGCATGATGAGCAGGGATGTGAGACTGTCTGTCAGCAGCCATTAGCAATCACATCAAAGCCTCAGTGAAATCACTGGCTGTGTTAGAATGCGCAGGGCCAGATTCCAGATCTCCTTCAACCCTACTGTGCACTAAATAGAGGCCAGTACCTCTGCAGCAGCAAACACCATCACAATTCATTCCACTGGGGCAAGTTCACACCTGTTTCTGCAACTAATTAACAGACAATAAGGTGAGAAAGGTAGGGGTTCTGAAATCATGAGCGTATCAAAGGGAGTGTTTAAATCCATCTTCTCCAGGTGTGTTAAATCTACGAGTAAGCAACCCCAGCACTTTTATTTCCACGTCTTAGCTGTTTTCCAGAATGATTCCTCACACTGAAGAGATGTGAAATACAAGTTTTCAATAAAGATGTTAGTGCACTTCAACTCATTACAGCCAAATGGAAGACTCATGACCTGTCAACTCAGTCTCTATTCACTCCCGAAACATCCAGCATGGAACAACACATGCTTGCATAATTCATTACAGGAGTGGCAGGTGTCACACAGTTCTGCATGTTGATTTTTACTAACTTCCTGTTTGGGTTATACCACAACAGATGCAAGAATTCCAGCCATTCCCACCCAACCTGTCAAAACATCTGTGTGTGTGTGGCTTTATGGGTGGCCTTTGCGGCGAGGACAATAACAGCAATCCTAGCTCAGTGGGAGAATTACTAGCTCACCCGAACTTCAGTATGGCTGTCACAGGAGTCCATGCTTGACAGGCCTGCACTTGAAAAGTTGCTGCACTGTGAGTGACTGTCCTTCTTTCTACCCCTTATCTAGTTCACTCAGGGACTGCCACACTCATGCACGCTCACACACACATGCACCATAAACACACTACATTCATTCACGCATTACACAATTGTGTGTTGCAAAACCTGTCTTCCTTGGTCACCTCTGTTGCTTGCACACTGTGGGAAGATGGCATGAGTTTGATGGCAAAAATCATTTCGCTGCTACCTTTGTCTCCTCTGCAGCAAACACACCTCTGCCTCAGGGTGGGGGGGCAGGTTGAGTGAATGGCATGTTTGTATAGTTCAGCTCCTTCAGAAGAGATTTAGTGTAGCTGATATGTTGTTTTGTTTGTTGCTTTGTACGTCTCTCTTAATTAGCTCCATGGACCAACAGTTATAATGTGGCCCCCTCAAAGCCACTATGGCTAATCAGGAATGCTGAGGAGCCAGAGATGAAGAGCAGAGTGATGTTGACCTCAAAATGCCAACTGGTGTTGCATTTCTTATTGTTTACTCTCACTGTTCTCCTCAGTGGTGTTCATGATCATGCTTTAGGCTATTTACATATTTGAACTCTGCTTTTTGTCCATTGTTATTTCATACAGGAGAAATTAAAAAGGCTAGGAAAGCCTCATGGCTTATTTTTGAAAGGATGGAGGCTCATTATGATAAAACAAGATGAACCTTAGCCACCTATGCCATTCATTTGGGTAGCCATGAGGCTGATTATCCTTTCAAAAAGACTTTAGGTCAGAGCATCACAACCTGCTCTTTGCAATCGCCACAGCAACAAGTCCAGCAGAACTCAAAGATTAGGTGGCACATTACTACCGGTACCTTTTTTCTTATTTACTAATCAGCTGTTTTCCAAAGAGTGTTTTTTCATACAATCTTTGTATGGTATGGAGTCCTTTGCATAGATCACAATATGATTATGATTCATTTTTCAGTCAAAATTGGGGTAAATATTTAAGAAACAGTTCTTGTTTGCGTTATTTTCAGATAGATATAATGCAGTAGTCCCAGTTTGTGTACCCAGAGCTTAAAGAAACAATAGAGAAAAGAAAATGCATCAGTTAAAATGCAACTTGCAGTGCAACTCAGTGCTTGTCTATGGCTGACTTCATCCTCTATCATTTTCACCTTCGCAAACCTCTAACTTTAAGCATAATAATGTTTATTCAACTAAGCAAGTTTTACATGGAAATGTTCTTCTTTGCCTATTAAGTAAACCAAAGAAAAATGTTTGGTATAACCTATCCAGACACAAGCACACCTGAGCTGATTAAAGTGTTATTGCTTGCTCAACTGAGTTTATTGCATCATTCACCCAATTAAGGAATGTATCCACAACTTTCTTGACAGAAAACCGTTCCCATAATCCATTGCACAAAATTATGCAGAAGTTGGTTTCCCCCGTCCGTCTACGTTAGCAATAATCATTAACTTGTACAGTTTTAAAATGTAATACTACTCCAGAAAATCTTAAAAATAACATTTCCATTACTCAAATAATGGTCAAGTCTCAGAGATGGATACATGGGTTGCAATATTAATCAAAAGAAAACAAACCAGAAAGTTGTGAGATCAATTCCCCTGACTACCTGTCGAAGTGTCCTTGGACAAGACACCCTAAGTCCCCCGACCCCTCCCCCGCCCCCCCAATGTTTCTATCCGGGTGTGAATGGCTGAATGTGTGATATGTAGTGTAAAGTACTTTGAGTGGTCAACATGACAGGGAAAGCGCTATATAAGTACAAGTCCATTTTCCATTTACTTTTTTAGTGAGGGTGTTGTTGGCCATGAACTCTGTAACTATAAAAGCACAGAAGCTTATAACTAAAGGTAAAAATAGGGAAATTATCATGTAGAAATGAGGGAAGATTTACTGTCTTGAAAGCTGAAATGGTGCCAAGTCAACGCACTAACAAATGTTAACATTTGGCGCGTGTAATAATGAGAGAATGGAATCCATTGAAACCATTGACTGTCCCTGCATGATTGTTTAAAAAAGTCCAAAATAAAAGATACCTCATTAACTAACCTGCACTAAAAATTAGAGTAATTACAAGGATCTTTGTGTTGCACTTCAATAATGTCGGTGGAAACAGGTTTCTCATCAGCTGCATCGTGGTATCTAGTTAGCCTTCATCTCTAATATCTGGTGATTGTTCTTAAACCAGATAACTGTATCTGTCGGTTTATGATCAACAAAACAATAATAACAGATAAAGACCCTCTTGAGTGGGTGTTCTAACTTCAGCACTGCGAGTCATTGTTGCGAAATCATCTCATCTCTCGGCATTATCTTGTGAGTGATTTTATATAACATGCTCCATTAATAAAATCTTCAAAGAGGCTATATTATGCTATATTTGTCGCCTCACAGTCTATCCTATGCACATCTATGATAATATTATGCATTTTGCTCCCTTGCCCTGCCCACACTAAGCAGACAGTCATCGTGCAGTTACATGTTATTCTGTTAATGAGCAGCAGCGACTTGCACACTTCCTGGAGGAGATGGTGCACTAAAGTTTTCAGGTAAGGGAGGGGGGAGCTTCCACCTAGCTGCATCGGAGTGGTGGAGTCAGTCATTTGCTCTGCTTAAGATGCACTCTTCTGTTTTAAGCGATAAAACTACAAAAACACATGGATGAAAAATAAAACTACTTCCGGGATTGTTTTAAGGTACAATTAACACTAATGGAAGGTTAAAAGCTCATAAAAGTCCATTTTGCATAATATGGCCCCCTTGAGTTTTATTAGCTGTGTATGCAACCAACAACATACATGTCATCCCCGAAGACATTAGTGTGAATATATATCAAATAAAATTGCACTTATAAAATAGACTGTTGTGCTTGCTAGTAAGCAAAGACCGGAATGGAACAACCAAGCTTCCCGGGGGGCCATGTGTCATGGCGTCATCCAGTGTCATAATAGGAAAGTGGTGGATAGCTTGTAGTACACTAATATAGAAGCACTGCTGTCTCCTAATCCTTACAACTGAAAAAGTATTAAAGATATTAAATTTAAAAATAAGAAAATCAAACTAAATAAAACAATACTAAACAAACAAAAAAGAAAGAAGCTTTTTTTTTTAATTCTTGTCTTGATTCAGAGTGCAACTATTTATTTTTAAAAAATCCTCCAATTTTAAAAATTGTTTCTACTTCTTCATGCAATCCTTTTTTCAATTTATTATATATACACTGCTAAAAAATAAAAGGAACACTAAAGTAACACATTGTAGAACTGAATTAATTAGATATTTTTAATACTTTGTTCTTTCTATATTTGAATGTGCTGACAACAAAATGATACAAAAATTATCAATAATAAACCAAATGTATTGACCCATGGAGGTCTGGATTTGGAGTTATACTAAAAATCCATCCATCTTCTACCGCTTATTCCCGAACGGGGTCGCTGGAGCCAATCGAGAGGCGGGGTACACTCTGGACAGGTCGCCAGCCTATCACAGGGCCACACATACACAGACAAACAACCACACACGCTCACATTCATCCCCAATCCCCAAGCTGCATGTCTTTGGACTGTGGGAGGAAGCCGGAGTACCTGGGGAAAACCCACGCTGACACGGGGAGAACATGCAAACTCCACACAGATAGGACACCACCCGAGCCGGGGGTCTAACCGGCAACCTGCTTGCTGTGAGCCTGCAGTGCTAACCACCTCGCCACCGTGTAGCCCTATACTAAAAATCAAAGTTTATAGGCTGATCCAACTTTGATGTAATGTACTTTAAAAAAGTCAAAATGTGGCCTCCTCGTGCCTGTATGATCTCCCTACAACACCTGATTAGGATGTTCTCCTGAGGAATCTCCTCCCATACCTGGATTCAACTCCTGGACAGTCTGCGGTGCAACTTGATGTTGGTGGATAGAGGGAGACATGACGTCCCAGATGTGATCAATTGGATTCAGGTCTTGGGAACTGGTGGACCAGTCCATAACATCAATGCCTTCGTGTTGCAGGAACTGCTGACACACTCCAGCCACATGAGGTCCAGTATTGTTTTGCATTAGGAGGAACCCAGGGTCAACTTCACCAGCATATGGTCTCACAAGGGATCTGAAGAGCTCATCTCTGTACATAATGGCAGTCAGGCTACCTCTGGCAAGCACATGGAGAGCTTTGCGGCCCTCCAAAGAAATGCCACCCCACGCCATTACTGACCCACTGCCAAACAGGTCATGTTTGGTCAGGATGATGCAGGCAGAAAAACGTTCTCCACAGCATCTCCAATGTGAACCTGCTTTTATCTGTGAAGACCACAGTGCGCCAGTGGCGAATTTGCCAATCTTGGTGTTCTCTGGCAAATGCCAAATGTCCTGCACAGTGTTGGGCTGTAAGCATAACCTCCACCTGTGGACGACGGGCCATCACACAACCCTCATAGAGTCTGTTTCTGACTGTTTGAGCAGACACATGCACATTTGTGGCCTGCTGGAGCTCATTTTGCAGAACTCTAGCAGTGCTCCTCCTGTTCCTCCCTGCGCAAAGAAGGAGGTAACGGTCCTAGGTTGTTGCCCTCCCACAGCCTCTTTCACGTCTCCTGATGTACTGACCTGTCTCCTGGTAGTGCCTCCCTGCTCTGGACACTACGCTAAAAGACACAGCAAACTTTCTTGCTGAGAGGTAGTCTTTGGTCACCACTTGCAGAACCACTGCTTTGTTAGGTGTGTCTTGCCAATTGTCTATAACCACCTGTTGTCTATTTCATTTGCAGAACAGCATGTAAAGTTGATCGTCAATCAATGATGCTTCCTAAGTGGACAGTTGGATTTCACAGAAGTGTAGTTGATTCGGAGTTACATTGTGTTGTTTAAGTTCTGAGGATGCATCAGAACTGGATTGAACTGAGCCAGTGGAATAAGTTTAAAAAGAACACAATGGGTCCCAAACTTTCATTATGGCTCATTTCATGATTCTCTAATTTGTAAACATGTCCATGTTTCAAGCTTCAGAGTTCTGACTTTTTTTTCAGAAATTGTTTTAAACAGAAGAGGAATGGCTCTAAAGGACTGGTTTCCAGGAACCTAGGCTGTAACCCCAAATTCATTTTGTAAAGGATATTAATTTGTGAGATTATTATTGTGACCATAAAAAATCTCCATCTGTCAGACTCCAAGCGATGGGTCTTCAGTTGAGACACTGGTTCAGATTAATCAGCATTTTACATCAGCAGCTATAGGTGGATTTTACTCATGACATAACTCCGAACTGGTGACTATAAACTAGAGTATTTTTTCATCAAAAGAACAGCAATGAAGAAGTTTTACATTTTCAAAGCTGAAAAATATTTTTTCCCCTAAAATTTTTGCATTTCTCAACTCCTCTTTGTTAATCTGATTGGCTGAAGTCAGCTCCTCAGAGATTGGGATTCATGTGTGATACATCCATTCACCTAGTGTTTTTAATGTTTGCTCACTTTTTTCCTTTTCTAAGCAGTTGCCATGGATTATTTACCAGATATTTCTATTAAACAACTCATCTGATACCATTCCAGGATACTTTTGCGATGCAGGTAGAGTTCATTGTGTCAAAAACCCTGCATGCTCAGTGCAGGAAAAGGAATGTACAATGTATAACTCAAAGACACCATGCTAGAAGTGTTTTATTGTATGATTCGTGGAACTGTTTCAATTTCTGAAACTAAGGTATAACAAATGTGTGATATAATTCACTTTGAGTTAATGATTGTGTAACAAGAAGGGGAATTTACTAGCTGAAATGACTTTTTAACCTTATAGGTTCAACAAAGTACTTTACAATATATTTATCATTTATCCATTTTTTTTCTAATATCATACGGATTTATATATTTAGGACAACATAGGATTCTCTGCATTTTTTGTTATTTTTAAGTGAAAGGCCAATTCTCATTTTTGGGATATTCTGTTCACAATTATGAACATAAGCTTAATTTGCATCCGTGAATAGTCTTACAGTGTTACCCCAGCATGTAATAACACAGAACACTGTAATTTCATTGACACAGAATTAGCACAGCATTTTTCTGTTGCTCTGGCAAGAGATCTACTTTCTGTTTTTCACCTGTCTCTGCCTTGAGGTTAAATAAATTAGTGGCAGAGCTCTTCCATGGGTACCAGCTGTTTTTTATCTGCTTGTTGCTGTTGGAAATGATAGCACTTACACCCAAGGGCCCTTTCTTAGCCTTGATAGAGCTTGCTATCTATTCTGAGCCCCTTGGCCATTTCTGTACTTCTGTTAGTGGTGTGGCCACAATCTGTTAGTATGACCACTATCAGCACATGGTCCCATCTTTGAGTCTGGCTTAGAGGAAAAGAGAGGTGAAAGGGGGGTGATAGGTAGTGGTGGTGGTGATGGCAGGGGGTCTGGGTAAAATTTGTGATTCCAGTTCATCCTGCTGATTTTTGCTCCCCCCCTTATCTCTGAATCCTATGGCTGACTGATAACGGAACAAGGCAGCCGTCCACTCATCTATGTGTGTCACATGTCCTGCTTGAAGCCGCCCCTCAGTTATGGTGAATCATATGCGACAGAGTAACTGGAGCACACGGTCACCATGGCCCTTGGCTCTGCCTTGCCAGTGCCAGCGCTAAAACCAATGCCTGCCTAGGGAGAGCAAAGAAAGGCAGGGAAGACTTTGCTGAGCTTTCCCCACCCTCTCGCCCGAAGGTGGCCAAGTTCGAGCCTGCATGGGTGGCTCTGTCTGAGGATGTTTATTCTTAATTGAGCTGCTCACTCAGCCACTGGCCCTGGGGGGACACCTCTGTGTCACTTCTTATGATTAACCTAAATTTCATCCATCATCCAGAACTGCTGCCAGATCTGGTAAGGGCACAGGCACAAAGTATATGTTGAGACATTAGCAATAAAAGAGCAAAGATAGAATAAGAAAATGAAATGGGTGAGGAGGAGGTCAATGTAGAATTAGCATAAAAAAGTCCAGCCATTAATACTCCCATCCATAATAAGAAGTGAGATATGGAGATAATTACAGTAGGACACCAGGTAAAAGGGCCAACTTTCCTGCCTCAGCAGAAGCCACACTGCATTGATGTCACACAGACAGTATTGAGCTGGTCAAGTGGATTTAAAAATGGCCTCTTGTCAGACAGGGTTCCATTAAACAGTGCTGGTGCGGACCAATTTGGGCTTTTTAGCTCTGGCCTACCTCTAGGGGATAGTCTGTAATGTATGGGGGTTTTTGTGAGTTTGTCTTCTGCTAGGTTGCTCATTTCCCCAGTAAGTAGCAGGAGATCAAAGGCAGTGAGTGAAGAGCCATTCTGTCCGGTTCTACACAGGGCCAATCAGACCTTTCATTTATTGGCACTCCCAGAAGTAGTATAAATCATGTCAACTAGCATTGACCTGAGCCTTAGTCATGAACAGTAGCTCACAACAACACATGGATTTGCTGTTGTCTTTGATCAATGTGAAGTTATTTAACAGCTTAGATGGGTGCACACTAGTGAGTACCAGTGTTTTCCTTTTTGGTTTTCACAGCTTTTTCTTGTGTTCATTCTCACTTGATTCTTTTTTCATGCCTGTTTTGTTTTCCAAACACTTGTGTGCGTTGGAAACTCTCTCTCTCTGCCAAGGCACTCATGGAGAAGTGATAGGCATGGGGAGTCTGTGGGCCAGAAACCATGAAATAAATATGGATGGTCATGAGTGAGATGAGCGAGGATCATCTGTTTTGCCATCTGCTTGTGCGAAAGCGTGGATGTAATGACTGTAGTCCTGCCTAGCCCAGTGAGCCCTCCATTGCCGGAAAGACACTTGACAGGAATGCACACTTAATGGGCGCACAAAGTTACACAAAAACAGATCCACCATGCATGTGTTGTGGAAGTACACAGTCACCCATGTGAGCTTACAGAACAGCACAAAGAAACACCACTTTTACTGTGCACAGGCAGTCCTATCCCCTAAAAGGTCTCCTACACATTAGTGTCTACACAGAGACCCACATAGACACAACTGTAGCTTCCCCTTCAGGCTCAGGTAGAAAGCCTGGGCTGCTGCATGTGTTCGACTGCTTTGCCTATTCTGTGAGCATCTGGCCCACTGTGGCCATTAGAAATGACAGGTTGACAATTGGCAGGCAGGATTGGTGTTGGTGATTGTTCAGCTGGCAGTGTCCTGCCATGTGACAGTCTGTTAGTGTCCCTGCACAAAGAACAACATGGGGCTTGTGTTAGCAGCAGTCTGGGCATTGAGGGGAATAGAAAAGCTCCACCAACCCACCAGCAACATCTCCACCACCCCTCCTCTCTGTTCCCCAAGCAGACAATCCTCTTTTTCCTTGGATGGCTTCGTTGCTGAGGGCTGGTAATAGTATGAGTGTATGTTTATAGAAAAAAGAGCGAAAAAACAGGCTGTTGAATTATACATATTCCTTATGGAGGGTGACACAGTAGGAGCTCTCAGAATCAATCTTGACGCTTGGATGGAATCATAGAGCGCAGAGAAAATGGCAAACATTGCTGTGGCTCAATGGCCTGATGCTCTCATAAATATGTTTTTATGGCCCTGAATGAGTGGGGGCACAGAGATGTTTGGTGCTCATAAAGGTGTGTGTATATGAGACTGTACAGTATAATGCTTCATACTGAGGGTTATAAAGCATTCCTAATTTAATTAACCTATACAATATAAAAATTATTTGTATGTTGATCATAGTTTAGCTTGTTTCACATCATAAATCAGTTCTATGTCAGGGAAGTACTTGATTGCCTACACTATCTTGTTTCTCCGTTTTATCATGCATATGATGCTTTTGCTGTTTACTAAATTGACCACTTATACAACAAAGTTACAAATGCATGCCATGCATCACAACAATTTCAAATCAAAGCATGTCTCATTTACTGGATCCTCTGAAGAGAAATTGAACATTCTGCTGCCTCTGATTTTTCATCTATCCTTTGGGTTAAGTGTTGTCTTGGGAACTTGGAGAGAAGCTGGCAGCTGGGGTGGAGAGGAGTGAGGGAAACTGCTAAGAGGCTCTTGAACTAGTCTACTGTAAGTGGAGAGTGTTGAACGAGAAAACTGTCTAACAGCAGAAAAGATGGGCAGAAGAAGCTACAGAAGTCATGAAAATTGAGGGTTAAACCCACTTTACTTCTAGCCATATTACAGCTTTTCTGCTTTTTGTTTTCATCTCTACTCCAAAGTTTCATGTTTTTTTTTTGTTTTTTTTTTTGTCTGATTAGGAATTTTACAGTGTTCTTTCTGATCGGAAAAAAAAGCAGAAGAAAAAAAAAGGCTGCATAGCAAAACAACAAAACAGCCATTCAGCTGTGATGTTTTTCTCCCTCATTCAGTTTGAAGCTGCACCAACTGGCACACTGTATTGCATTTTTTTTCATGTTATCTTGGCATCTGAGCTATAGTCAAAGCAGTCTTTGAAATCTGTAGCTCAAAAATAGTTATATCCATTCTCAGTGATATGTGGTGGCCACGGGACCCATCACAGTGTTTTGAACCAGTGTAATTTGGTGATTAATGTTGACCTCGTCTGCCCTATAACTTATTTATCTCCTGTTTTATTATACCACAGAGAATTGCAAAGACTGCATAAGCTTACTCTGGATGGTTGTAGTGTTTGAGTGTGATGCAAAGGGAATCCCATACCTCTTCCCAGGAAAACATTTTATGCCCTCTAGCTCTGTTGATTCACCTGCCAATAATCAAACATGCCTTACTTTCATGTCTTATAATCTTAACAAAGCTTAATAGCAAATTGTGGATTTAAATTGCATAGGCCAAACCTTGGCACCAGCGCTATCGCTCATTCCCACAGTGGGCCAGAAATAGCCAAGATTTGGCCTGTAACGTCACAGGGAAATTGGGATTAAGTTCAGCTTGATGTTGCCCATCTCTCCACTGCCCAGCTTTCCACCACTACTTTCCCAGCAGCACTCTCACATCTTTGTGGGTCACATCACAGAAACCCTGTCATCTAGGGCGGCGGGTTTTAACGTCAGGGACTGTGATATCTCCTCCCCAAACCCTTCCCTCTGCCTCTTCCTCTCCACCGATAACAGCTAATCCCTGCCTCACATTAAACTGTGACCAAGATCAATTAAAGCCCTGCCTCACCCTGATAGCAATCTCCCAGCCAGTGGTGGGATACTGTCACTGGGTGGGAGAGACGTCTGAGTGTCTGTGTTTATGTGTGTATATGTGTGTGTGTGTGTACAGCACACGAGTACACATGTCTGACTCTGTGTGTGCTGAAGGAGAGAGCTATGACAAGGAGCCATCTCCATCCTTTTCACTTGGTTACAGATGGTTGCCAAGCCGCAGGGAAAGCCAGCCATTGATTTTCATCGCCTCTTAACAGAGATGAAAGACAATAAAAGACAATAACAGTGATGATCACAGCACTGCTGGCCATGTAGGCATATAATGATTATCCACATCTTAATTAGTGTTTTTCTTTCGCTTTTGTCTTTTGTATTTGTCTTTTCTTTATTTGGCATTGGGCATACCATTGTTATGAATTCCATAATGAAAATAAATTAAGCTAAGTGTGTCGTATGTGTGCAAGTGTATTAGAAAAAGTGGGTCTTCACTCTACATTGTTTCCCTCATTTCCCATTTTGGGATCGGTCCAGCGGAGATTTCTCCCACCAAGGGGTTTCTCTTTGCCTATAGTTTTTATTTAGAAAGTTTAGTGTATGTTGGCAATATTTTCAGTTGCATGTATTGTGCCAATTTCACACTGCACTGTTGTTTCCAAGACCATTGGCGTAACAGCGAGACTGGTTGGCAGAAATGGAGAGCTGGGTTCGAGGGTGCCAAACATGCGTTGGCATGCAAGATGGAGGGTTGGGTTGTAGGAAGTGTGGGACTCCATGAAGGTAGAGGATAGGGAGGGGACGACGGCAGGACAGGGCGGGAACAGAGGCGGAGTAAAGTCTCTTGTGTGCCAACTGGCTGCCAAGCTGACTGTCATGTCAGCCACTGGGATTGGCTGCTGTGGGCCTCAGGTTGTTTTGGAGTGTACATCAAAAGGGCAGACTGTGAACATGAAAAAGTAACTCATTTTCGCCCTCTCTATCCCATCTATCCCATCTCCTACACTGCTTTTCACTTTTGCTCACAAGCTCTCTTTTTGTCTTTTCTCCCATGAGAGAAACATCCATGGTGCTGCACAATCTTTGAACCCAGTAGGAGAGGCATCATGCCTACAGGGTCACCTCAACAAAGTGCGGGAAAGACCCCGAAGAGAAGAGTTGGTCAGTGCTCACTCAGCTGGCACTTGTGTTGTCAGTAATGCCAGCAAGTATTTTCAACAGAACACAAGAAGCAGGAAAGCTGCATCAAGAGCTTCTGGAAAAAAGTGCCATCTGAAGTCATTTTTACCTTCTTTTACTGTTTCGTCTTTGCTCCGCTGTCGGCACTGTTTCAATTACATTCTGGAGCTTATGTCTATAGTGGATTACACCAGCTCTCTGTTCCTGTGCAAGACTGTGGGCTGACTTGTGCTTTCAGGCTATGCAGGGATTTTTTTCTCTTATTATCTAACAGAGACAATGGTGTTCTTGGCCTGCAAGCAGTTTCCGCCCTGTTGCAGTGCAGTGGCAGATTTGAGATGTGAATGATCCAAATTCAGTACAAAGACATCCAGTTTTGATTTCTTAATATTGTTTTCTCTCTCACTTTCTCTCTATCCATCCCTCTCTCTCTCTCTCTCGCTCATCTTTGTAAGACACTTTTATTTTTAGTTGTTGGGGATTTTTTTCTTCTTTTAGATTGGCTGTGCTTAGTTGTGACCTAGTTTATTAAAAGGGGGGAGTTTGGCCAAGCCATGGGAATCAGGGGCAGATTAACTTTCTGTTAGTTCTCCCAAGCAGAGCTCCATATGTCAAAGCTGCTGCTGTCAAAAACGGAAGTCACCAACAGAGTAACACAACTTGGAGGGATAAAATACCGGCTCTTACAGAGCAGCCGCGTCTTTGGTATGCGTAAATAAAAAGCTACATTTGTTTGTCCACAATGGTGTCGTAGCAATTACAGTATCCTGCAAATACATAAGTAATACTGATCCATTCAACATTCAGCAATTGTACAGCCCTACTACAACATCAGTTGATTTGTAATGCATTATCCAGTTGTGTTTTGCTTCTTTATACTCAGGAAATGTTGTTTACTATCACACTCTCACTTGAGAGAATACAACCAATGCATCTAGGAAAAAGCTGGAAAAGGTTTATATATATAAAAATTGAATGAAGTTACTACATAGGCTACAAAACAAATCCAATCCTTTTGACCTGATGTATGTTTTTCAAACTTTCAGCCAACACTTGCAGTGAAAATATGTGTGTAAAGAGGGAGAACACAAAATTACTCAGGAAAGTCAGTCAAACTCTGTTGGCCCCTCCCTACACACACTCCTGTAGCCCTGATGTGTACTGTAATTACATTTCTGTGGAGCTGCACCCCACAGGATGTAGGTACCCAAACACCTCAATGCAGAGGCATCATTCAGCCTTAAGAGCTTGTGTTTGCAGCTTAATTTAGAAGTGAGCACAGGCAGAAGGAAATGGGTAGTTTGCTTTATTAAAACTGAATTTCCAGCAGAAATTCTTTCAGGATTCAGCAGCCAGCTCCAGTTTTCAATCACAATAGCTATCAAACTCAAACTGCGTTTGTCCAAAAAAAAAAAAAGAAGAAAAAAAAGCCCAAAGCATACCATGCAGGTTATTACTTCATTATTGAGTGTAATAATATGTGTTGGTGGTTGACATGAGGCTTTGTGGATAGTTATTTGTTTTTCTTAGATGAGCTTAATACACAAACCCCCACTGCCTTCCTCACATATGTAGGTGCACAATATTGCCATTGTTCATCTATCTTATCCCAGTTTTATAGAAAACATTCCTTTGTTTTTGACTACTGTGCCTGCAATTAAGCATATTTAGAGGTGATATACTCATTAGATCTCAAAGGAGTTGCAATGTTATCCAGTTTAAGTCAGCTTAGTGAGGAAATCAAGGATCAGTGCTAAATGACAAGAGGATGAAGAGATAGGCAGAAGAGTCTTGAGAAGTGGTGATCTGCAGTTTAAGGGGGGCGTGGGTATTTACAATGATCATCCCTATATGAGCCATATAAAAAACAAACTCCTCTAAGCCTCACCCACATGGTGGCTAGCATGTACACTGGACCTAGGATTAGTCCATGAACAGTTGGGAAGGTGTGTCTTACATTGAATGAGCTATAAACCATCATCAGGACCTTGTGTCAATCCTTTCACACGGTTTACTAATGCATTGTCGCTAATCTGCTCTCAGGGTATTAAAAGCCCACCCATATATAGATAACATGCCAAACAGCAGCAATAACAACAGGGAGGCCAAAACTACCATTGAATCTTTATGGGTGAATAGTTGGTTATTCAAAGAAGCTTCAAATTAGCATCCTGGTTATGCAAACACTTGCACACATTTGCATGGCAACACAGGATGCACGAGTGTTCACATCATGTGTTTAGGCCGCTTGAGATGGACAAAATGTTCCCAAACAAATGGCCACAGTGCGAGAACATTTTGAACAAACGCATTGAATGTGAGTGAATTAATGACCGCAGAGACAAATCACACAACACACAGTCAAAACAGACAGAAGCACACATACACTAATCAAGACTGGTGAGTCCTGAAGGCAGATCACTCATTTACGTCTTTGCCTTTCATTACCTGCCCTGGCTCATTTGAGGATCATTGGATAGAAAGCCTGCTGCCTCCGCAGAACATCTCTGCAGGGCCCCCTCACGGTAGTCACCTCCTGATAGTCACTGAAAAACTACCCATGGCCACTTTTAAACTTGTATCGGATGATTAGACTTGGGTTGCATCCCAGAACACTGCTCAGCCCCAGCAGGGATTCAGCAGGGAGTGTCGTAGCCAATGCATAATTTCTCAAGATGTAGGAACTCACACTGAGCCAGTGAGTCCCAATCCTACAAAGACAAATATGTGAGAAGCTTACTGAAGAGCTAAATAAGACAGTATTGAGAAGATGACAAAAGAAGAAAATTTGACCTTTTCTCTGACTTTGATAGATGGAGAAACCAGTTAAGAAAATCTCAGTCAGTGCTCATTATTGGATGTAGAATTACTTTATATATAATAGATTAGAGTTATTTTTGGTCTCTTCTTTCCCCATAACCTCACCTTTTCTTTCTTTTTCTCCATAAAAGCTATCAAAAAAAGACAGCCTTCTGAAACTCATCTAGATTTTAATTAAAAGTTTTATTGCTTTCTTGGGTTTCATTTTCTATTTTTCCTCTGTCATCTTATCCAAATGCTATAACGAAGGGCAATTTTCCAAATCTGAAGAGGAAAATCTGCATTGTGGAACAACAGCAGCAGGAGAATATTGTTATGAAGATATCCGTGGGGTAACTGCCAAATGAGGGGATTGCAGTGTCTTTTATCCAGTTCTAATCAACACCAAACATGTAGGAAACGAATGATATTTTTCTGTTTGTGAAACACTGTTCACTTCACCTTTGAGTGGGACAGTATGCTAAAGCTGGAGAGATTGTAAACTTTGCAGTGCACAACAACGGGTCAAACATACAAAATATGCATCTTTCATTTTTAATGGCTTATGAATATTTAACTGCCAGGGTCACTCAGCAAAAATCCATGGTGGAAACCAATAAATACATTTCTGTTTTCAATCATTTAATTTATTTATTTATTTATGAAGACTCGGGTAAAGTATTTATTCTTACCAAAAATACTATAAATCATCCTGAGCTTAATCTTTGGAGCACTCAGCCTGAGTGAAAAGGCAGCTATTCCTGACAGCATCAAGTGTGTGCTGGTGATTATGAAAGTGTACAGAATTGCATTTGTATATCCTTGATTTTCTGTTGATTTTGCACAATGTATTGCACTTTTTGGGATGTGGGAGTACAGTGCATGACTTGTTTCCAGTTGTATTCTTATATACCATACCCACTATAAAGCCATCTTTCCTTCAGTCTTGCTCATAAATTACATTTTTTTTAAGTAAAAACACAAGAAGCAGAAATTAAAAAACACAGACTTTCACTGTGACTGGGTTTGTGCCAGGATACTTTCAGCCAATTCTCCTTTTTTTCTTGGCTTTTTTTCTGTATGCAGCAGGGAAACCTTTTAACTGGGGGTGATTGTGCAGACCTGTTTGCCAAGGGTTTTAGGGAGCGCATTGGTGTTACCATGGCACTTGCACCCTTCTCTGTATTGTAAACAGGAGCCAGTGACTCCCTAGTGGGAAAATTTTGCATGCAGGTTGGAAAGAGAAAGCTGCTGGCCCCCCAAATGCATTCCATCACCATCACCCTAAGGGTCCACTGCTGGAGCCTTATTTCGACACAGAATAGAGGAAGGACAGAGAGGTTTGTGGACATAAAGAGGGTTGTGAATATTAGGGAGAAAGAGGGTTTTCAGAGGACTGTTTTGAGATGAATGAGAAGGAATGTATTAAAGACATACATAAGAAGACAGATGCAGAGGTTGGTAAGGAGGGCTGAGCGCACAGAAGCAGTGGGATTAAATGCTCACTCTGTATTTACATACCTCAAAATGTCTTCAAGAATTGCTTCGCTGTAGCCTTGAGGGGAAACTCTTTTGTATGAAACTTCAAAAATATCAACCCAAGACAACTATGAGGGCACAATCTACCATCAGTTATCATCTGAACTATCCTTGGCGATCTTAGTGAGGCCCCGTACACAGCCTTGGGATAGTGATAGGTGCCATACTGATGAGCAGGCAGAGAGCAGCGTTAGTCTGGAGCAAGCTGCTTTAGCTTAGAAGCTGGTTTCTTATCTTAGGTTTGAAATTTTCTTTTTTTTTATTTACTTTATGGATTCCAATCCTTTTTATCTGCAATCTAACCTGCAATAACGAGATAAAGCTGTGCTGACTTTTCTATAAATGCACTTATCAGAGCTGTACAAGCTCTTCAATGCCAGTGAGATAGGCAGGATATTTGCTTAGCATTCAGTATGCATGTCCTCACCTACACAGCCCTGTGTTTCACACACTCTTGCCCACAGATCCTCAAACGCACAAATAAAAAAAAAAAAAGAAAAAACTCACATTCACCTACATTACATGATTTCATACACAAAACACAAAGGTGCAGACGCAAACACACTTTCCCACTTTTGTTGCTGTGTCTACAAGCTGTTCTCAGTAATAGCATGAGCTTTCAGCTCTAAGTATGTTTTTCTTTTTCAGCTCCAATCACACAATAGTGCCTGCTTAGCTGGCATGTCAGAATATCAAATAGCGAACGAAATTCCTGAGAACTATCTGCACCAACACCAACTTGTAACATGAATTTTTCATCATTTAGTGTTGTAACATTACCTTGTTAGAGTACTCCAGCAGGCATTCAATAAATGTGGTCATTCTGCCTGCCAAGACTGGATCAGCAGTTGTATCGAAACTGTTCCATTAAAAAAAAAAAAAAAAAAACACTACACAGAGAAATTAGTAGTATCTGACAGTGCATGTGTTCCTCTGATACAAGAGCTTATATGAATATTCCAATAGAGTCTTAGAAATGTTTAGTGACTGTGATCTCTTCTCTGGCTCACTTGCAGCTGACAGCTGCTAGTGCTTTCGCTAGGTCGAGGTCTCCTGATGGAGTCAGGAGAAGGCACTGTTTTCACCTGGTTGCTGTTTATTTGTAGGATGCAAACATAAAAGGGTGGGACTTTGCAGATTTGCAACATCTAGCAGGTGTTCAGCACATGTGTTAAAGGTAGCACTAGCTGGTTATTTATTCATTTCTACGGCTAGGAACAATTTTGTTTTTGTGTTTCTGGAAGAGTAAGCTGTATTTTATCTATCTTTAGCCACTATTCATTACAGTTTTCTTGGACTTCCTCACAGAAAGCAGTGATGAGAGTTTTTATGTGTAGAAAGCAGTAAGAATGCAGGTTGGTGGAATCATGCAACAATGTGGTGAATGAATCAGTATGTAAGCAAATGAATGATGGAGACACGCAGAAGAAAGAAATGGCTGTTTGACGTGAAGACTCAGCTGGGAATCAACTGCTTTTTATCCGTTTTAAGTGGTGAAGGGGATTTTATGTCATGTTGGGAAAAAGATGTTATCCTAATGCACAGTAGTTGCGCATGCAGGTCTGAGTAGGGATTAGGTATAAATGTTTGTATGTATGCATATGTTCATCTGTAAGTTCTTAGTGCTTTTAAAATTGTACTATGCAAGGGTATTCATTTCTATAGTTTTTTGTATAACTGATCTAAAACATAATCAGTTTTTAAAATAAGTCAAAAAAAATACTCCAACTTTGCGTCTGATAATTAATTTATTGATAAAAAATTATTACTCATCTATTAATGTTAATAAAAATTATATAAATAAATAGTTACTGATAGAATGAAGTGCAGAGTAAAGTTTTTACAGGAAATGACAAACAGTAAGCATCTTCTTTTATGTGAAGAAATGGTTTACCTGAAAAAGAGCTATAGACTCTCCATGTTTCAATACAAAAATCTACAATAGAACAGAATATGGACTCTTCTCATTCCCAGTTAGACTGATTGTTTGAACACGCATCAATCTAAAGCAAATATACTTTAATTATGTAAATCTTTTCAATTTCATGTGAAAATGACCTAAAATGTATAATTACACATCTATAGTTACAGCAGAGTTCTATCCAAAAACTTGATTAATCAAATACAAACACAGTAAACACATAGAAAATATGCCTAATTGTGTATTATTTAATAGGCAATTAGGCAATACACAATAAGTGGATTCGGGGTGTTCAGGGATGTTCAGGGATATACCCTTAGTCACCCCTTCTTACGGCATAGGCCTTGTTATCCAATCAGGTACAGTTTCACTGTTGCCACAGTTTTAAAACAAAAGTAGGCTATATTGATTTATAAGTTAGCTTATTACATCCACATGAAGGTGGGAAGATGTAGTTTTAGGAAGAGTTCTCTCAAAATCCAGAATTGTTTCAATGAATGTGTGTTCCACACAAAACCTCAGAAAAGGCTGCCACAGAAACATAAAAATAATGAAGAAAAAATGGAGCATATGTATAACCTCGTGCGATGTGATCCAACACGCAGGGAAGAAGATGGCAGAAAGTCGAGCTCAAAGAGACATTTGTGTGGACTGTCCAGACATATCATGCTCAGCAATTTCTGCAGCATAATCGCAACCCAGCTATCCACCATTGTTGTAGCTGTTTTTCATGGAGGTTGCATCAAGAAAGATGTGTATGAATTACATTTTCAATTTTGTTATCTTTGAGACACATTATTAAAAATGGTGGTTTTAGGCCCTGAAAATGCAACTTACATATGAATGAAAGCTAAAAAAAAAGACAAGCAACTGTTTTGACAGAGACACCTTAACTGAAATCCATACAGACAACTACTTGTTGTCTTACACACACTCTTTGCTTTAACAGAATATTATGAAGACTTAAGTCAATGCCCTAAATTAGTAATATTCTCAACCAATCTACAGTTCTGGAAAGAAACAGATGAGGACAGATGGGACTTATCTGCATTGAAATGCACAATTTCATGCTTAGATAGTGTAATACACTGCACTTAAACACAAAAACATTATCTCTTAGTTAAGGAAAGTGATGATATTGTGTCTGTTTTGCTTCACCTATAGGTACGTTAGCCATTGTCTATAAAATGTGAATTTTGAATATTCCCTGCAGGTCAAAAGAAAAATATCAGAAGACTTGTCAACAAACTGAATTTCAATAGAAAAGAGGTCTTACTGCCAGGCAACTCCCCTAATCACACAAATCCTCTTTGTAAAGAATAGTTAAAGAAGCATAAAGTTAATATTTTGGCAGGGCTCAGTCAAAGTCCTGACCTTAATCCAGTAGAAATGTTGTATGAGGACGTAAAGCCTCAAAGGAACCGATAAATGCTTTATGTTCGAACTGACTCTTCACTTATAAGTGCCGTAAACTGGTGGCAGAACTATGTCAGTCTCTCGGAAGAAATACTATAAAAAATTTCCAGTGGACGAAAACAATCATGCAAGAATGGATGTTTATTTAGTAAAACCACTGGAACTGATCAATCAAAACATCTAACCACTTTGAAAAGATGAAAAAAAAGAAAGGAATCCAATGTTATCATAAAATAATCCTGGTTTTTAAAGGCCTAGTGGCCTTAACAGCCCCGGATTTGATAGAGTCGCATGACACTTTATTATTGCAAATGCCTGTCAGTGATGTCATTTTTTTCCAGGCAAACAACTAAGGATTTGAAAAGAAGTGGATTTGAAAAGAAGTCCACCACAATCCCGTGATATAACTATATATACGTTTCAACAGGTCCTAATCCACATTACAAGGATTTAACATGAGATACACAGGGATTTGAGAAGATCAGCGTCTGTACAGACAGAGAATGGGAAAAAATATCTTACCATTTTTTGTCATCCCTATATTAAGTGCCTTTAAGTAAAGCGTGTGCCTGTTTTGGGGAGGGGGGGGGTTGGGGGATTTCTCTTGGACAGTTTCTTGTCATAATCTTTGTTTTATATGTTCTTGTCAAATATATTGTGATAGTAAAAAGTCCCACATCTCTTTTCTCTCATAAGCTCCAAATCCTTTATCACTGTTGTTGTCATGTATGCTTAGCGCAGTGATGTTTCTTACCCAGACCCCCCCCCCCCCCACCCGCAACCTCCACCCACTCGCCTATGTTGTGTTAGCTGTTGTAATCATCTTATTTGCTGGTTATGGTCCAATAAAACTGTCTCTCATGATCTCAGTCACAAGAATTCATCATGATGAGGCTTGACAGTCGTGATAGAATCAGGAGCAAGTCCCTGACTAACCTGTCTTTGGCACAGGTCCACCAGCCGCCCCTGTGTCTGGTGTAGCCTGCCGTTTACTGCCATGTCTGAATCAGCGCGACCTTCATCATGCCTGGCCTATCAACATGCTTCACAGCTTCTGTTTGTGTCATGCTTGGAACCAATGCAAGGTCACTTCAAACCAAATGTTTCTGCCCCGTGTGCTTAATGTTGAACAATTAAGCTGCAGCCTGAGCATAAATACTCATCAAAAAGAGAAGCTTATGGTTTCACTTTGAGAAAGTATATTGTATTTCTGTTTGTGAGCACATTCTTATACACAGTAATCTTTGTTGAGCTATGTTTTACTGCTGTTTGAACACAGCATGAAGGAGACATGAAGGATTGTTTATTGAAACTTTTTTTACAATTTCAATCTTGATTTATATCTGACAAGGAATAATCAATACATTACATGCTTGGTGACTTTGAAGAATGATCCTTCCTAATCCACACAATGAACAACATCCACAGTAACTTACAAGCAAAAATAGGAAGATTTGGTTTAGAGACCAACTTTGCTCAGCAACTATTACAGCCAGCATCTTGGCGTCCGTCAACCTTATTACTTTGGTGCTGTTTCACAGCCACTCTCCACTGCTCCAATATGATAAGATTTACTGCCCTGTACAAATGGCTAATCTTGTTTCTTCACGGTAACCTTTGGGATATCCCGAGATGACTGGGAAAATTAAAGCTTCACAGTTTCAGCGGGAGGTCAAACACAAGAAAATAAAAAACAAATGTAGTTTTCTATCTTTGCTCTGCCTCGGTGTTGATTTTCATTAGTGTTGTTACAGCTGATATAACTTTCACAGTGGATTACCCCCTTCTCCTATTGTTGATCTCGCTTTGCTTGAGCTCTTCATGCCTGCATCTGCCTGTATGTGTGGATGCATATGCTTGTGCATGCATATTTAAAGACAGAGAGGACCCTTCTGGAGTACACTATACCCCTTGTCGCCTCCTCTGCTGTTGCTTCCAGCTCTGGTATTAGACTTAAGATGCAGCTCTGACATCAGGAAGCCATAAAACTGATCAAAGTGGGAAATTTATAAATTGCCAATGAATTGTTTAATTGATCGTCTGGAAGGGCCCGGTAGTATTTGGGCCAGAAGTAGCTGTAGAGCTGCCAGCCTGCAGGTTTTAAAGGGAGGTGTGGCCTAACACATGAGCACGATGTCTTTATATGATAGAGATCTTCAAATATAAGAGGCTTGTGCTGCTTTTGCATCACCCCATCAATCGTTCATCACGATTCAAATAAACTCAAACTCGTTACTCTTAGCTTTATAAGGAAAATCTGCAGACAGTTAGCATTAGTCTCTTCGTTTATTTTCACAATTCCAAATCTGGAATACTGCTACTGTCAACCTGACACCTTACAAGGGTGTAGGAGACCGTTTTTTCTGTCAAGGACGAGGACACTGGTTTCTTTAGATTGAGAAGAATATAAATTTAATAATGA
>JBAMHX010000007.1:16204374-16226554 GCA_037177515.1 Pseudomugil tenellus | reverse complement strand
TATATGTATGTATATGTATGTATATATATATATATATATATATATATATATATATATATATATGTATACATACATGGAGATAGATTGACCTAGTATTAATCTCTTATTCTCGATCATTTTTATTTTTTTTTTTTAAAGAAGGTGATGTTATAAACCTGACTAACTTTAGCACAAGCCATATTCCATAGAAGTGGGACTGATAAACAACACTCCATTTACTGTAATGCAATCTTTTGCCCATATGGCATGTATTTATATGCACCCACACATGCTCAATAACATCTCTATTTACATATGCTCATAACCCTTTAATCAATTACTCTTTCAATTGCATAGGAATGTCAGCTGGTAGTACTCAGGAACCCTTCCATTAACACATGCTGCTTACACCAAATCTCCACTGCTGCCCCCAAAATCCCCTGATGCCTCCTTTCCTTCATACTCTTTGCAATATGTAGATTAAGCTGAACTCTGCTGACAAAAAAAGAAAGAAAATTAAGAAGTTGCACAAACTTTGCAGAGTAAGCTAAACATATTTCATGCTTGTAGGTTGTTATTGTTTATGGAGGCAATGTGTAAAAATGTATATGTTTCTTTCTATGTGTGGTCTCTTAATGTATACCTCCACTTATGGGGGTATTATAGAGGAATAAGGACCCTAACCACCCACCACTACACCTCCTCTAACCACCTTATGAGATCAGAAATGCACAGACACGTTCAGCCCATAATGTTCTTACCATTTGCACTGTTTATGCGGCCGGCAGACTCATTTACATAACCTTGATTATTTTATTTCAGTGTGTATGTGTGTGTGTGTGAGCATAAGTGAGCAAATGTGCTTGTCTGTGGGAAAGTGGCAGAGTTAGAGAGGATAAGTTATGTAGGTAATGTAGAGGTCTTTGGTATTTTAGATTTTTTTGATTATGACTGCTGGTGCCGTCTAGCTTATTTGTTATTATATCACAATGTCTGCACGTGTTTATTTTAATGAGGATTATAATGAATGGAACCATTAGAGGGCTGATTTCAGGAATGTGCAGCTCTGATTGCCCATTCAGGGTTCCCACCCTGTTTTCTTTAGGTGGGGAGGGGTTGTGGGAGTACTTTTTCACATAATAATTACAAAAACTCTACCATCTAGGTACAGTTATTATCTTTATATGGTAATGTGTGAGGAGTAGTGTATTTGATGTCAGTTTTTGTTTTTCTTTTTTTTCTATTTATACAAAAAACCTCACAGCACTGTGCTTTAGCAGTTCACAGCAGCAAGAAAAACATTTATCTAAAGTTGTTCCATCTCAAAAATGTATGTCCTCAGACCATTTTAATCCTCTGCAGATTTTCCACTCTGTGTTCAGAACCTGTTGAGAGTTTTAGATTTGTTTTGTTTGATTTTTTAATCAAATTATGTTATTCATCACAGACAGGGTATGCCTTAAGATTAGATTGACATGTTAAGAATGCAGATGTTCTTTACGGCTGCTTTAATCAGCATATTCTTCTTTGTTTTTGCTAGATTTCTAACACTTTTGCAATTAAGCAAGAATTTCTTTTGAAGTTGCTTTCTCCTCTTCTGTCGTTGCTTTTTGTCTGTAGCTATTTAAATGAGAGGCCGGCATACTACCCCGCATTGTGCCTGCTGTGTTTATACCACTGCTTTAGAGCATAAACAAAGACTGTTTAATTAGGTGCCTCACACTTTACTACTCCTTAACTCATAGTTAACACACATACACATCCACAATCATCCCCACTGAGCACACAGAGCACTTTCTGCATTATATACAACTGAATAACAAGCCTCTTGCCTGGCTGAAGAGTGAAGAGTAGTTAAACGACAATGACAAGCTACTTGTGCATGTGCATGCTTTACTCTTTGGTTGATTATGTACCTTTTTTCCTCTTACTTTTTTTTTGGATGGTGACAAGGCAGAAGAGCTTGTTAAGAAAAATGTTTCTTTTTTTGGCCAGAAATCAGCAGTGTTTTGCACACAGAGTGTTTTTTTTATTTATTTATTTTTATTATCTGAAAAACAAGGACAAGAGTAAATGTGCAACGTTTAAAAATTTTAAAATCAGAAAATCGTCTTCAAATCCTAACCATATGCAGGCACATGCTGACATACAATAACGTAACTGTTTCTCTACATTACCTCTTTTGTCCCTTTGACAACGTCGCCCCAGTATACTTTAGGCTGGTCACCATGGAGATCCAACCTCAAGTGTTGCAGAGTAACGCAGGTCAAAGGAGGTCAACCCGAGGGACTGTTTTGGCAAACTGAGCACGCTTCATTAGGCCTTTTGGCTTGGGGTTCATTAAAACTGCAAGAGCGTACATTCCAGGAGACTCTATTAACCAAGCAGTCTTGTGACACGCTGTCAGGCCAACAGCTTTTGAACATCTTGAGTTAAACCAACGTGCCCACACACACCCCCAAGACACACAAGCACAAAGACACAATGGCACAAATACATGCACAGACAAAAACAAATGTTGACTACATGCACAAACACACTTGAAATCACATGCACAGACATACACAGTCTCCTCAGTCCCTGCGTCTTATGTAGCTCCGCTAGCACACCAACCCCACACGCTTCCTAACACAATAGCCTCCATCTGTTGGTCTTTTCAACTTTCCCTGGTGGTCTCAGGGGTTTGGGGGTTTGTGAGTTTTTTAGTGGAAGGAAGGAGTCACCCTGCCATTCCTCCTGTGACACCTTCAGATTGAAATAAATACAAAAAGAAAAGCAAAGGAGGGAGTGGTTGGGCATTCTGGGGAGTTAACTTGAAAGAGGAAAAATCAATATATTTTGTGAAGGATGAGTTGTTGCAGAGGTAGGACTGGTTGTGGGTTAAATATTTTCCTTGGGATAAAGGATAGTAACAAGCATTTTATCTAATAATAGCACTATAAAACATTAATTGAAGTGTGTGCCAGGTATTGTGGTTAAAATAACAGGGTGAATCCTATCAGACAGCACCACTGGCCATAAGTAAATCAAACTGCTTTTGTGAAAATCAAAATGCAAATGCTGGCAATTCAGAGGGATCCTGTCAGATCAGTGTTTTTAGCTGTTGGCTGTATAAGCAGGTATAACTGGATTATCCTTGTGTTTCAGTTGGCAAGCCTTATCATGCGGGCTGTAGGGTTGGTCAGTTCAAACTGGGCAGATTACAGTTTGCAGGGAGAAGGTTTAGCCTCGTTTGGGGTTCTGATATGTTAATTAAAGTGGATTTTCTGAAAATGGGACAGCCAGGATGGCAAACGCCACCTCAACAAAGCCTTAAGCTCATCTGTTGGCAGAATATTATTCAGGTCTGCATGCTTTTGTTTATTTATTTTTCATGGCGGGGGTCTGGAGTCCCATTTGTGCTTCCATCTATATGACAACCAGTTTGACCCTTTTAGAAAACAGACATTAGGAATTTATGACATGAGGCCAATGTGATAAAATGTTCAACTGAAGCAATGCAAAACAGAAATGTTAATTGTAATGTAGGTAATGTAGCTCTTTGACAGATGCACAAAAACTGTAAAGTTAGTTTGTTGAATAAGTTTGTATCTTTACAAATCCTGACACCTATAGCTGGGATTACATGAATGAAAATTCCTTCACAAAACACTCACAAAAACAACTGTAATGTGATGGCAGGGAGTGCCCCTTGGAGTTTATCACCAGACCTGTCACACAGTTTGACCCGGTGGCAACTGGCAGTTGAAGTATAAAGTTGTGAATAAGCAGGACTTGTCCATGTCATGCTCTCCTGGGATGGAATTTGAACAAACAGGATATTAAAGTACAGTGCACACGATACAGTTAACACACAACACATAGATAAGCACAGTTATTTTGGTTCAGCTGTAAACAAAACTGACACAACTGCTGTATATATGCCGCATTTAACCATAGTTTTTTTTTTCTGTGAAAAATATTAGACATGGCTGAAAGGGCTGTAAATCACCAGTTTGAGCATATCAATTTAATGGATAGAGTGATCATTTGCTGATATCTCAAATGTAGTCACGATCTAATTTTGATTTGATTTAGAATGTGATTGATTTGCAACGATATCACAAGTAACAGAATACAGTAATTTCTATCCATCCATTTTCTTAACCGCTTCATTCAATTCAGGGTCGCGGGTAGCTGTAGCCTATCCCAGCAGTCATTGGGGGAGAGGCAGGGTACACCCTGGACAGGTCGCCAGTCCATCACAGGGCAATACAGAGAGACTAACAAGCAGACAAACAAGCAGACAAATTGTAATATTGAGTAGTAAAGGACAATTTACAATGAACAATAAACCTAACATGCATGTCTTTGGATGGTGGGAGGAAGCTGGAGTACCCGAAGAGAACCCATGTTAACATGGGGAGAACATGCAAACTCCACACAGAAAGGCCACTGTCTGAGCTGAGATTCGAACCAGCAACCTGATTGCTGTGAGTGCTAACCACTGCACCACCATGCAGCCCCAGTTATTTCAATAATATTAAAATCACAAAAATCTGAATATCATTTATCGTATTTTCTGGAGTCAAAGTCACACTTTTTAAAATAGTTTGACTGTTCCTGAGACTTATAGTCAGGTGCAATTTATATTATCCCAAAATATACACTGACAGCAGCGAGAGGACTCTCTGGGCTTGTGACAACTTTATGCTTGGAGTGAATGAAAAACTTATGAGGGACTGATGAAAACCAGAGGTTACGCTTTCTGCAATAAAGAAAACAAAGCAAGTTCATCACAGGCTGAAGGCACAATGGCCTGAACTTGTGATACATGGTGAGGTCTTTAATTATACTAATGCAAACCGTTGTCGTGTAACTTATGATCTTGTTGTTGTCAATTTTACTCAAGCATATATGTTTTTCAAGCCAAATAAAATCAACCTAAAAAAGCTTGATTCAAGCATCACCAGCCAGAACAACGCACTGCCTGAAGAAGTTTGTCAAGAAACATGTCAATGCTCTGGCAGTTGCCAAGTGCCAGGTATTTTTATTATTGGTGTGGTGTTTGGGCTGGCTTCGTGGGAGTACAATGTGTGGGGTTGCTGGAAGAGACATTGTTATGTAGCTGGAAACCCACAGCTCTGGGGCAGAGCATCACTGTAATCAAGGAAATGATTTTCAGCTGGAGAAAAGGTTTTATTTTCCTCCCCAATCCTGATGAGCGTGAAACCCGATACCCGAAGGACCAGCGCTGTCTTGTGTTACAGAATGGACTACCTCTCCTTTTAATGGATTTAAGAAAAATAAAATAAAATAAACTGGCGCTAGAAGTGAAGTGATATGCACAGCTGATCGGTGCTGCTTGGCCCAGGAACGCCCACCGGTAAGCGACCTCACCATTCTGTTACTCATGAAGCCAGTACAAACTATCGTAACACCAAGGATATTAATATAATATTTAGTGGCAGCAGACATATATGTTTTTATCCTCTTCATGACTCCTTTTTTGACTTATACTCCAGAGCGATTTATAGTCCAAAAAATATGGTAATACTTTTATTCCTGATCTTGGGTATTTAAATGAACCAGGAAAGAGATCCTGCCCAAAGTGGAGGACTTCAAGTATCTAGGGGTCTTGTTCACGAATGAGGGAAGGATGGCACGTGAGATCAACAGGTTGGTCGGTGCAGCGTCGGCAGTAATGTGAATGCTACACCAGTCTGTTGCGGTACAGAAGGGGCTGAGACAGAAGCCGAAGCTATTGATTTGCTGGTTGAGCTTTGCTTCTATCCTCACCTATGGTCACGTGTGACAGAAAGAACCAGATTGTGTATACAGGTGGCCAAAATGATTTTTTTTTCGCAGGGTGGCTGGGCTCTCCCTTAGAGGTAGGGTGAGAAGCTCGGTCATCCAGAAGGGACTCAGATTAGAGCCGCTGCTCCTCCACATCGAGAGGAGCCAGATGAGGTGGCTTGAGCATCTGGTTAGGATGCCTCCTGGACACCTCCCATGTGAATCCTATGAATGGCTCATTACCAGGCCTCTGCAGAGCTGAATGACATGTGCTTGAAGGAATTCAGCCATTTGATTCAAGTGTTGGAAAAGGAATGGATGTACAACTTGCAGGATAGTAGATCTAGAGCAGGGGGCTTCAACTCCTGTTCTCGTGAGCTACCATCCTGCAGGTTTTGGTGTTTCCCTGGTACAACACACCTGATTCAAATGAAAAAATTCTTTAAGAACATGTTGTCATCTTCTGCACCTGTTTGTTAATAAACCATTGATTTGAGTCAGGTGTGTTGCAGTGGGGAAAGACTAAAACCTGCAGGATGGCAGCTCTCGAGGACCAGAGTTAGAGACCCCTTATCTAGAGGACTGGACTTGGGTATCTATGATTTAGACACAGCAAGCTCTCTGATGAGGTATTTCTATGGCCAGAAACTATTTTCGGATATTCAGAATCAAATATACTGATAAAAATATCAGCAAATTAATTAGTCATCATGTGTTTGAGCCTGACATGTTTCACTTCATGTCCACTGATTACAACAGTAAAATGTTTAATAAAATATTAATCTTTACATGATGTAATTAGATGATGTGTAATTCTGAGCCAATGAATTTCAGGTACAGTGTTATAATAGTACTTCCTAGTTCTCTTATCGCGAATACAACAATGCATGCTTTTCCCATGAATATGTTGCCTCAACAGTAAAGTGGAGCAACCCTTCGACAGGCTCAACAACGTGTCATGTCAAACCATATCACATAATGTGAATGTGCATATATGAGCATGTGTGGTTCTTACTGGGGAAACGTTTCTTTAAAATTGGAAAAAAAACGTAAGCTCAAAGCAACCATAAGTCACACATTTAGTTTTTATTATGCAAATCTTCACTGTTCATCAGTCATTCAGTTTGAATGAGCCCACTATCCTAACCTGCCAGGATAGCTGGTGCTTTAAAAATACATAGTTAGGTTTGATGAAGTTAGAAATACTTGGTTAGAAATTGCCATCACATCACATTAAAGCTGTGCTACAGAGAACAATTGTCTCTATAATAAATTTTCATCTCTGCTTTATATCCTTCATTAAGACAGTGCTGTTTCTTTGCAAAGCAACTAAAGCATTTTTTTGTTCAGTGAAACTGAACCATAGCAGCTCTTTTATGTGAACTGACACAAAAACAAAGATTTATTGTATTTAAATTTTGGTGCTCTCCTCAGTACTGTGTGTAGCATGAGTATATATTGTGAATGCACTACAAAATGTTCACTTTAAATGTTCTTGTTTATATTTCTGGCATTCACTCAGACCTGAGCCTTCATTAATCTAAATTTAATCATCACCAATCCGCAGGGGGTTCACAAACATATCGATAGTGGAGTCAAACGATAGTTCACATTCTAAGAAAGACATTCAGCCATTTCTGCTTTTTCTTTCTTCGTCGTTCCTTTTGCACACATACGAGCAGCATTGCATGACATTGCCATCACAATTTCCAGGGGGATTGGGTTGGGTGTGCGTCCTGAAGCTCTTTTGTTCATATTGCACAAAGTGGAAATAGAAAATACTTTGCCATACTATCCAAAGCAGTTAATGTCATATCAGCAGCTACAGTTTTATATAAGAACGAATGACCAAGTTGTGACTTAGTCTTAAACACCCTGTCAATATAATTCATACTGTGTAGTCATCAATGATCCCGTCTCAACAATTGCATTGCCTTGGGTATTGGGTCAAGATGACACAACTCCTCATGCAGGCATTGTTGCTAATAATGAAAAATTGTGTCAACTGAATTAAAATGATTGAATCACTCCCTTAAAAACTGCTGGACCTCCTTCAGAAATGTGGGTGTGTGGTGGTGGGAGGGGGAGATCTGTTACCTCCTCCTGAGGTAAAAATTGTAAAATCGTCACCTCTGTGGTAATACTAATGCTGTGAGGACTAGGTGAAGAGGAGGAACATCACACCTGACCTGCGCTCAGTGTAGCTATAGCATTAAAAAAAAAAGGATTGTTGCAGGATGTCAGTGTAGTCTGTGGAGTTTCTTTCATGGATGAATTTGAAACACACCGTGGCTTCTTTTTTTTGTTTGTTTTGTTTAATAGCTTTTGTTAATAGTTTGCTTTAGCTCTGTTTAATATTATTTCTTTTCATGCCTTGTTTTTCCCCTATTTTTACTCCCCCAGATTTAGCTCAGTTTCATCCTCTAATCCTTCTGTTTTGTTAGCGACATTAGGAGAACAGCCTGGGCTGTGTGTCTCAGACCCGCCTGTCAAAGCCTATAACATCTCTCACAGGCATCAGGTTATTGCCTTAGCCCCATGTGTTTATATTGAGCTGCATGTGATAGTACGCTTTGGTGCTCCATTCTTCTGTCCGTGCATGTTTCTATGTGGTCCACGTACATATGTTTATTGTATAGTTACTGTACATGGACGTGGTGGGTCTGAATAAGTGAATGTGACACACAAGAGTGGATACAACAATTGTCTTTTCTGACCTTAAATTTCATGCAGCCCTCTCATGTCTCTTCCATCCTCCCACCCTTCCACTAACATATTCATCCATCCTCACTGTGTGTGATAGATGGGGCGGTGGAGACGGTGGATGTTAAAGTTTGTGAGCCGTGGATGGACAGCTCTGCATGAATATCGGTGGCACAGAGCAAGTGCTGGGAATTGGATGAGCCAGAGCAAAGGAGGTGTCAGCACTTTCCCTCCCATGCATTTTCACTCAGCTGGATTGAGTCTTATTATCTGACCCTGCTCCTCTTTCCTCAGTGACCTAATAATATTGTTTCAGCGATCCTGTCCAGCCTCTGACCTCATGACTTCACACAGGAATGTGTGAGATGAAAAAATCACAGTGGTTTTTAAAAGTTTTGCTTCTTTCTCAGCCATGTTGCTATGCAATCATAACAACCGTGAAGAATTTCTGTGCAAAACTCCGCAAAAGACAAATTAGTATTCCTGTTTGTTTTATTTTTTTTGTGATTCTAATCTTGTTTTATGTAACAGCGTAATGCTCTACAGTGGATCGCAGTCTGCAATGATAAGTGTAGATTTAACGTAATTTCACAGTGTGAACCAGGATGTCACGCTTCATTTGAAAAAGGTAATAAAATGTGCTATCTGATAAAATTATAAGCAACTGTACGCATAAATATTCTTGTATTAATTACTTTTTTCCCCAGCGCCATACACAGTGATGACAGATTAACTCAATTAAAATGATGCATTGACAACAGTGCTCAGTAAAGCCGAATGCTGAGATTAAAGCCAGGAAATATTCTTGCTGTGAGGCATCAGTCCTTACTACTGCACTAAAAAGTCACTTTAAGGTACTTCAAAAATATATAATCACATATTGTATTTTTAGCAGAGTCCAATGTTTTGAGTATCTCAGCAGTCTGCAGCACAAGTAGTAGTTTCCATTGTAAGCTTGCACTTTGCAGATAACCCCACATGTACAAGTCATAAGCATTTAATTGGTAATTTATCCTATTAGTTAACTGACAGGCTCAATTTTTCATTTGAATGCAATAAAAGAATATTTTCAGTAAATTTACATTTAAATTTACATTAAATGTTGAATTATTTATCTTTATTGCCTATCTAAAGATTGCTCCATTTAAATAATGACTGCAACAAACAGAGACCCAGTGACATTCTGACAGCATGGTTCAAATACATCTTTAAAAAATCACACTATCTTTTATTTTATTAGTAATAGTGTGATTTTTTACTAGCAGAATCAAAGTAACAATATCTGTGAATTAATGAGGTTATGCAGGGGCTTGTTAGGCATCAGAGGTAAATGGGGGAGATTTGGGAAATAATCCCTTTCCAATCTGGATACTACAGCTGGTTGTCTCAAGCCCCTCCATCCCTCTCCTCACACACACACACACACACATTTATCCAAACACACACACCGGGCGCTTTGTTGGTACCAACAGGAATAGCACAGAGATGGACATGTAGGAACAGAAGGAGAGTCTTGGTGTGTTAAACTGTTTCCAAATTCAGTTTCTAAACTCTCATAAATGTATAAACACATGCTTCAGTTTCTTTTAGGTTCAGTAGTTATTTAATGTTCATCATAACATACTGTTTAGAGAAAAGTGTGCAGAAATGGATTAAGCCATTATTGCTGTCAGTCCTCTCATCTGTGTTTGCTTGTGTTGTTTTAGTGAAGCTTGGGAGTGTCCTCTGTAGATTCTGGTGATGCACACTCTTGTGGCTGCCTGTTAAATCTCATTCTTCTGGGAGCCAGATTGGCTAGGGAAAGGGGGGTTGTCTGTTGACCTTGTATACAGATTTAGAACACAGAAGCATCACTGATATGGCAGCTGTACTGTGGCAGGCAACAGAAGCCAGAGCTCCAATCAGATCATCAGGTCAGATGGTTGTAGTTAATGCTAAAGCTGTGTAAATGTAATACTCTTGAACTTAATGCACAGATACAATTTGGGAGGCTTTTCTTTGCAGTCATCAGCAGTCTTGAATGGTTATTGAGGTCAGTTTCTTAAGAACAAACCTCTTCTTAGTTTGTTCAGAGTCTGCACATATGATCACTGGAATTTCCCTTCTTCCACACGGCCATTAGCAACTAAATGAATGATGCCATATTCATGACATTATCACACTTTGTTAATTAATTTATTTTTGGCCAGGTACAAAAAAAAATTTCAGCCCTGTGATGAACTGGTGACCTGTCCAGGGTGTCCCCTGCCTCTCTCCTGCTAATTGCTGGGATAGACTCCAGCCCCCTGCGACCCTGCATTGGATTGAGCAGCACAGAAAATAAATTAATGAAAAAAATCTCTGCACCCACCATGTCGGTAATTATTAACATCACTTTTGTACATTTCTGCACACACCCACAGCCAAGCAAAGGAATTCAGACACACTTAAGGATCACACGTAGGCCAACTCCCTTGGACACGTGCGTCTTTCCTTTTTCCGCATATTGTGTTCCTTTCCCCCATTGTGCTTATTGCTTTCTTTGATTAATCTTCCTCCTTGCTCCCCCTGACGCACAGATCTGAGTCAGTAGACTTCCTGTTGGTTTTCAAAACAACTCTTCATGTCAGCCTTCCGCCCATCTCCTACTTCCCCCGCACCTCCCTCGTCTTCTATTCATCACTCTGCAGCCCATTCTGCAGTATCTTTCTGCCTCCTCCCTCCATCCATTTCTCTCGCTCCATTACCTTGCTCGTTCATGTCCCCTTCATCTCTCCCTCGGCCTGTCCAACCTCTTGACATGAATTCTTTTCACCCTCTTACTGTGTTTTTCCTCATCTTCTCTGCATCTTCCCTCTTGCCATTCATCTTCAGGTCCTCTGTCCACCCCCCCCCCCCCCCGCCCCACCCCCCCGACACCGCCCCACCTAACCATTTCATCGTCATTCCCCGTCTCTGCCTTCCCCCTACTTCGTCTGGCTGTGGAACTGCTTCACTCTTGCTGACGATGCTGTTTGGGTGAACTGAGTGCTCAGCTTCCAGCTTCACAGGCCCCTCACCTCCCATTGCCCCCCCCCCACCACCTCCACACCCCCACCACCCCCTACCTCCACCTCTCTTCTTCATCCTCCACCCTCTTCTATCCTTTCCTCCTACCTCCCACTAACATATCCCCACTAGGATAGGGAATTAACCTTCCAGCCCTGAGCTGCTGGGCTTTAATGACTGTTTGTGGGGCCGGCTTCAAGCACACAATCCAGCTGTTAACATCTGGGCCACACACACCCACTCTCACTGCCGATAAAACCAACGTAGAGGCATAACTGACATAAACAAAATGTATTACTGGATAACAGTTGCGTGCACTATGCATAACATGAAGTCTTTGACTTTTTGACAACTTTATTTTAATCATGCGCTGCGACAGATGTGGGTGTTTCTTGCCACAGGTCTAACGGGCTCTGGTGATATTTTATTTCTGCGTGACTGACCAACAGAAGAACAACAGATGCAGCAATGCAACTGCTTCAGTGTACCATGAGGAAATAGCTGGTCCATGCAGCCAGCATAGAGCCATATCAAAAGACTCTCAGAAGATCAACTGAAAGATACATGCACAAGGAAAATAAACATGACCTTTAAGTTGTCTTGCTAGAAGAGCTTTCAGTATGTTTCACTGAGCAAATAGTGGCACTCTCTAGCCACCATTCAGTTGGAAGTATATAATTGACAAAGGGGAAGGAGGAGCTATATTCAGAGAAAAAAATGTAGCTCTGTCTCTTTCTCCAACTCCGCAGTGAAGCAAATCAGATTTGAAGTCTTCAGTATGGAAAATACATTTATATGGATAGCACTGATTTTATTCATTATGTATGAGAACAAATATTACAAACTTAAAGCTGTCAAGACATTCCTTTCGGATGTCAAGCTTTTGAGAACTGCTCTTCTACAAAACCAGTACACTCTAATGCTAAATAATTGGATTTATGAATACTACAAAGCAAGATGGACTAGCAAAAATATATAGTCATGTTGCTCTGCTGACTGGCTCACTGCAACTTTGGCAAGATTTTATAAGTATTCACAAAACTCTAAAGGGCTTGCTACTTTTTTTCGCAGTCAGATGTGTCTGTGTGGCTTTTTATCAACTTTTCCTCTTTTCCGTCTTGTGGGCAGACATGTGTATTTTATTTTTTTTTCTTCAAACATTTTTATGGCTCATCCCCTTTTAGGGAGTGCCACCCATCCTTTGTTTATGCACACCTTCATTCTTCAGTCTGTGCCACAGTTTCTCTCCTTCTCTTATCTATCTGTACGCTTCCGTCTCAAACTAAAGAGCGAGAGAAGAGGGAGTCCCATTGGCATTCTCTAACATCTCCATCACTCACTTCTATATAGAGAGCCATCTGTAGATCGAAAGAAAAAAAGACGCTCCTGAGCCTTGGTGTCACTCAACAGGTAAGCCATAGCTTTCTTTATCTCATGCAAATTCACACACATTTTCCACGATTCTTGGCACTTTTTCTAAAGGAGAGACACCATGTGTGTGTGTGTGTCTCTCTGTGCGCTATAGGCAATCAAATGTGCTTGACTTGATGGAATTTGAAACATTTTGCTTTTCTATCTAAACTTTTTCCTCAGGAGAGTAGTTGTGTCATTGTAATCCACCAAACACACAAAAAAGACCCTTTGCTGAAAGAAATGGAGAAAAAACACAAAACCTAAGCTGGGTTTCTTTGCAATACCTTGAAATTGTCCTGGACTTGTTGACTAATGGAGCTTGTGTGATGTATCATATCTTCCTCTTTCTATGCTGTGTACTGTGGATATCTTAACATACCTAGCCTAAACAATGTTCTATTTGTGTGGATGGATAAGGATTTGAATAACATTTGATCGTTAGATTTAATCTAACCTGCAGATTTATGAAACCTTTTTAACAGAAATTTAGTGTTAAAATAGCAATGGTTACCAGCATACCCATTGTGAGGCAACTGGTGATGTTGGTAAGAGTTTGGGCTGATTTGGATGGCATGAAGGTTGAAAGTTTGTTTTCTACACATTGATTTCATGGGGTTTCACATTAAACTGGTTCAAGATTAAGAGTATTGAGTCATTTGATGATGTTATGAAAGATGCTATTTTAAAAAATCTACCCGTCGTGGCCATGCAGAAGGGTTCAGATACCACCAATGTCCTTGCGGGAAGAGCGTCAACCTTTTTTTGCCGAAAGCAAATCAAATTTTAAATCAAACTTTCTCGTTTTCATTTATTAGAATCTAGTGAAGAACAAGGTCAAAAATACCTGTGACAATGAGAGCTATTGATATGCTGGTTTCCTATATTCTATTGAAAACATTAACAGGCATCGAATGCTCATATTCCAATGACATCAGAGTTATTCAGTAAATGTTATACTTTAATAGATTTCTCATACAAAGGCAACAACATTACATGTACCATGTAATGAGCATTCTCTGGCTTGTCTGTATTTTTCAAGCAATTAGGGAGGTTGTTTAACTAGGTAATGGGAATGTGGGGAGGTCAGGCAGGCTGTGTCTGCTTTCATTAAGAGTCCCAATGAAAATGGTGACTCATGAGGCCAGCAGCGACCTTTTCTGTGTTAGACTAACATTTCTTTTCCTCGCAGTAAATGCTTCATGTTTGAGCTCTAAATCTCAGAGGAAGAGATGAAATTTGAGTTTTATTAATTATACTGTAAAGAAAAAAACATGCAATTTATTGTTTTTCTTATCAAGAGATGGAAACCTGTATGTTGCAAATGACATGAAGAAAAATGTCAGCACTTGGCAGGATTAAATAATTGTTTTTGTGTTTATCCACAGGAGGCAGAGATAAAGAGAAGATGGACATTTTAACCTCACAAAAGAATTAGTATTCATTGAAGAAGGATATAATTGGCCTTGTGTGTTCAAAGAGTATGCAGAGGGTCTGAAATACACAAATGTTTTGAGAGCAAGAAATAATTGAGTGTGAGTTAATTCTTATCAAAGCCTCTTGGAGTGCAACTAATCGACTGAGGGGGAGATGCGTCAGAAACCAGTTGCCTCCAATTCATTTAGTCTATTCAGATGAGAAAATATTTAGTTTTCAATTAAGTAAATCACTATTATTTGTTCCAGTCTTGCAGCAGATAAACTGAAGTGATTATGCACTTATTTAAAATCCAAAGAGCTTTTTTCAGGTAAAACTAGTCAGGTTACAACCACATTTTCTTTGGGCAGAGATGTCCTGTTTTCTTTATAGGTCAAGGTTATAGACATTAAAACTGAATCAATCAATAAAAATGAATGGTCTCTTTGTGTCAGTTACATGACTGCTATCATTTCTTGTTTTTATTAATTACATGGTTTTATTGTATTGTTTCCTTTTTACACTCAGACAATAATGAAAGAATCATTAAGAATGTTGCATTTAAAGCACAGTGTGGGCATCAGGTACCACTGCTGGTCACGGAGATAAATTATACCTACATTACTCATCCAAAGTCTCCAAAATCACCAGAAAAGGTAGCTAGACTTGGTGGTAGTGGTAATTTTTTAAATAGAGTTGCCAGATGACTCTGATAAATAGCTAAAAGTACCGCCAAAGTTGCTCCACCGGAAATAAAACCAGAAGTCATTCTCGATGGCTTTTCTGAGCTCCCCCAATGCCAGAGTTTTTGTCTTGCTGATCACCAAATATTGTGCTTACCCTGCTCACACTCATCACATTTACTCCTAGGGACAATTCATAGTATCCAATTAACCTAACACACTGGTCTTTAGGTAAAAGTAGAACCCACACATACACAGGGAGAACATGCATAATTCACGCACAAAGGCCACTGTTCGGATATCCTTCCATGCCAAGGCTCAAACCAGCAACCTTCTTGCTGGGAGGCCACAGTGCTCTAACCACTATGTCACCGTGCATCAGAAATAAATTTATTTACAGTGATCGTTTGGCTCATACATTCTTTTATAAAGTGTTGCACTCTTTCCAGGCCATTCATTTATTGTTAAATGTTTAGACGTTCCTGCAGGTCCTTTTAAGTATTACACTCCTCTTACACTTCTCCAAAATTAAAGACACCTTCTCAGCCTTTCGTAATAAATTGTTGTGTAGTGTACAATGCTCCAGGACTTTACATTATTTAAATACAAAAGCCTGCATGCTTAGTCACTTTTAGCCTATATTTGTGTATGACTAATATCTATTCCTTTTGTTTTTGTTTTTTTTTTAGTTCTTCCAGGATTGTTGAAGGTCAGGTGTCAGTGGTGAAATGGAGTTCTTGTCAGCATGGATTGTATCTCCTTCAACTCTACCCTTTCTGTGCCTCATCTGGGGTAAGAGAATCAAATGTCACCGTGAAGCTTTCATCACAGTAACTGTGGCCTTTTCAAGTCCCATCTATGGTCAGACTATTCAACAGAGTACCGGCAAACTTGAAGTTTAATTTTCAGTTTGACCTAATAGTTACAGTGTGTTGCACATAAGCTGTCTTCTCAGTTTGGGTCAAACACCAGTTAATCATGATTTGTGTAATGCACAGAATAGGCCACTTCAAATGAAAAGAAACTGATCTGTGTATTAGTCCACATAAGCTAAAAATTGCTGTTTTTATTTCTCATGACTAAGCCATTTTATCAGTTAGAAAATATATGATGCTGATAAAGATTTTATGGCACTTTCCATATATTAAACATGATGTGTAGAAATTAAGCACTGGTTACAGGTTATTCTGTGGCAAATGGGAAAGTTTGTTGTGGAGTTTGGGTGTTTCTGGTCGATGGTCGATGGCGAGTTTTACGTTGGTTGTTAATCTCATATCTGCCCCAATTGTTCTTTGGTAGGTATAAATTGTTAGATGTATGATGATACTTTTACATAAAATCAATACTTATAGCGCTGATATACCTCTATTTTTATCCTTGACATTGCTTACTTTAAGAAATGAGCAAACTGCTGCAGAAGTTTCCATGGTGATCACATCTATGATATCCACTTCATGAGACTAAATTGATCTTTATAGCCCCTCCATTTAACAGTGTGTGGTTTATCACACAGCTACCATTTACTATAGATACACATTGAATATATGCATCTTGTTCATATAAAACCTGATGGTTTAAGAGGAACATGCAAGCATGCAAAACCAAAAATCAATATAATAGTACTTTTTACTGGTACCGAATGCTTGAAATGCTATTGTGAAAGAAGATTGCCACTCGTCATTAAAGGATGTCAAATGCAACTTTCTCAGGATTCATATCACTGAGAGAAGTTCAGTAGTCTAAACAAAAATCCACAGAATTCAAGGCTAAATACAATTTGTTTGAGCCATCCTTCTGCACGGATTTGTGATCTGAGTAGGTCTTACCAAATTATATAGATTCCTGCTGTTAGACTAAGAAATACAGTAATTATCTACCAGTAAAATCTACCATTTTATCCTCTTCACGATTTGGTCAACATAAGCTGTCATACATGTGTTATACACTGTATTTTCACATTAACAACTGAAAATGTTATCAGTTTCAAGAAGCTTTTAGAAAAACATGTTTTACTAACTTATTGAATATCTATAATGTTAATGAGGACGAGAAGGAATCTATTTTAAAAAAAACTATATTTCCTGAATTTTCCCTATCAAATTTAGACATTCTTCACCTCTTAATGGAACACCTCTGGCAACTGGTTAAAAATATTTGGGGATCTGACTGTGAAACACTGTGTCCTTTTCAAAGCACATTGTAAAATTACAGTCCAAATACAATACAAAAGGGCTTCCTCTATAGGATTCTCTCCTATAATTTACACTATTTTAAATAATTATCTTTCCTGTGTCTGATGTGCACATGGCATTTACAGATGAGCATGTAAGGGCTTGTTATAAAAGCTTGATGTCCTCTACAACTCTGCAAGCCACTTCATGAAAAATGCTCCTTTCAGAGCACCGCATCTATGTTCCTCTCTTAATTGACAATCATTACAAAGCCACAGCAAAATTCTTCCGTTTTTGATAATTCTTGGTTTAACCCCTTCTTTCCCTGTACCAAGTTTTGCACAAGTTTTTCTCTACACAGCAGTTGCTCACTCTCATTTCCAAGGCAGCTTTGCAAGTAGGGGAGTCCAAAGCCAGTTCCCTTAGTGCCACTGTCCTGCGGTTTTTCAATTTGACACTGCTTTAACACACCTGACTCCGATCAAATGATTCCATCAACCTATAAGTGATAAAAGAAATCACCATATGAACCCCTGATTCTGAATGCAAAAGACAATTCAGAATGAACTTAATTCCAAATTAGGTGGCTGGTTTATTCCCATATTAAATCCAAACTCATTGATTCTTCTGTCTTGCTCATTCTTCTCCAAGTTTGGTTATTCTGCGCATGCTTGTTACCATCCCTGTGATGCACATAGTCTTCCGTCCTTTGTACATTTGGTAATCTTACTTGTCCTCTACAGCTGCTGGAACAAGTGAAGCAGTATGCTCGTGTTGAACTTGTACTTCAAAATTATAATAAAAGTAAACTCAAAAATTGTCCTTATTATGTGGTTTTCCATGTTACGGATAAAAAGATGAAAAACAGGAATTGTACTTGGCTTGTTTTCGGTAGACAGAAGTGTGTCATGTCTGCCTCTGTCTAATCAGAACTCTTCCCAATCCTCAGATATAAAATTGAATTAAGAGAAGGTGAATAAAAGTGTTTTCCATGTAAAACTTAATTTGGAAATACTATTTTCCTGTAAAACTGAAAAAGAATTATGTCATTTGAATTTATTAATTTCAAATTTAAAAATAAAATACATCATGCAGCCGTAGCATGTGACTCACTAATTTAAGTCAGGCGTGTTGGAACAGAGTTGCTGTAAAAATCTGCAGGATCGTGGCCTTTTAAAACTGGAGCTGGACACCTATGAAAGCTTTTATCATGAACCTGTTAAAAGCAACAATGTTGCTGTCCACAGGATTGCTAACCCTTCCTGTTGGCTGGATGGGAGTGTGTATTACATGTCTTGTACGTAATACTTTGTAAATTTGTTTACTTTAGCTGGTGATTAGAGCCTTCGTTTTAAATCCAATTTGTATTGCTGTATTGTTTATTCTATAGCTCCATTTCTTTTTTTTCCCTTCTGTCTCAAAGGGCAACAGTTGTAAATAAGGATTCTGTCTTGCCTAAATGAAGATTAAATGAAATAAAAAAAATAAAGTCTACTACATTGTGCAGTTTTCCCCTGTTTAGTCTTTTTTATAGCAAGAACTAAAATAAACCTCTCTGCATTGCCTTGCTAATGTCTGACCGCACACTGAAAAGCTAATTAATAGCTATTTAGCAGCGTAAGAGTAAAATATTGCCCATGGGAGATGTTGGAGAAGAAAAAAATCAGAAAAAACATAAATGCCTTCCGAGTGTTCAAAAAAGTTTGATTTTAAATATATTTTGATCCTGTCAACTAAATGCATAATCGGGTAAAAAAAAAAAAACACTTTGTAAAATAATACTCAAGATTTTAAGCTGTTGCAGAATAATGACATAATACCACCACTGACAATTCAACATACTTTTCTTTCATGTCATCTGCTTCTGGAAGTTTAAATGCATATGTCATTATTAGACATCCTTACTAGGAGGTTAAAAGAAGCTGTTTGTGACCGCAAGCAAGAAATAGATGCATTTCTTGTTGAGGTATCAACTTCTTTTAGTTTTCAGATAAAATTGTTTATGTGCACATGCTTGAGGGTAAAATAAGTACAAGCTGTTATGCAAGTGTTCATTTGAAAGACAAGGGGGACACAAATGCATAAGGCACTTGCAGTTTTCAGCGATGAGAGAGAAAAACTAGCTGATGTGAAAAAAAGTAGAAATCCAATCTGGGAAGCAAAGAACAGAGAATATGTCAAGATAAAAATACACAGTAGAAACAAAAAAGGTAAAAACACTTTAAAAGACCTAAAACCAAAAATATTGGAAAGCGTGGCGCAAGTAATATATACAAAACAGCAAAAAAGTAATAAGTGAAAGGGTTGTACTATGAATACACAAGATCCTGTTAAGTAACCAGATAATAGCAAAACTAAAGGCAGAGCAGGGGAAAGTTTACAACACAAGGGAGGACCTGTCAAAAAGAGTGATGGAAAACAAACAGGCAAATGGAAAGAGACAAAAATAGTCCCAGAAAATCATTTAATGTTTCTTTTGATAAGCACTTGACCTTGATGAAAAACATGATGAAGTCAGGAAAAGATGTGAAAGTGCAGTGAAAGATACTACAGCTTTGCTCTGAATAAAAGGTAATTGCACTTTATCTAAGACAAAATGATTGCAGCTGGAGGACAGTGTTAATATAAAACCACCATATAACTATAATCTTCTGATGATGGATGGCTAAATAGTGTATTTTTCCCACACTGACACGTAGATGTATGAAATATTACTTTTTTTTAACCAACAACAATAATAACGTGATTTGAATGAAAAGAAATTGATTTAAGTCTCCGACATAAAACTGACAAAAAATGTGTCAACACCATGGAAATAAAGGATTATGCGCTGTGCCTTACATTAGCATTTAAAAACATAGCATTATTATTATATTAAGGGCAACATCGGACCACTTTTCATTAAACAATCAAGTCTTATCAGCGCATGTAGATATAGCATATTAGAAAATCTAGCCATTGTGAATCATTGTTGAGTATTCATTTATGCAAACTGTATGCAAATACACTCCCATGTTTAGTTGTTTGTATGCATCCTCTGTAATGGCCAATCGTGCCCTTCATATTTGACGTGAGGTGACTGGTTCAGCCTTGATCTGAGAGCTCTGCTTCTCACTCATGTTGTCAGATGCAACAGAGCATGCACTTCACAAACAACTTGGTCACTGCTTCAATGAAGGTCAAGATTTAAGCAACCCAGTGGAATCAGGCTGGCTTCTCTGTAGGGCATTGTTTAAACGAGACTCATGCTTCCAAATTAGGCACTAATTGGAGAAAGCATTTGGACTGGACTGTTTGAACTCAATTTATTCATAACTCCTGTGTATAATAACCATATAATCATGGCTCCAGCATTAAGAGCTGATAGGTGGCCTGCTTTAAGGTTACCATCCTGATTCAAGCGCACTGAGCCGCAGAATTCCCCCTCTCAGCTTGGCTGAAGGATGGCCAACACCACCTTTGACCAACAAGGGGGATTAAAGTGATAATCATTACTCTTCCCAGGAGGTATTAGCTACTGGGACATCGACATTGAAGAAAAAAATGCAGGTGAACAAGGTCTCTGATACCCCCATGCTTTTTTAATTCCTCCCCATATCCTATCTGCATGGCTGAAGGGAGATTTAATTTGCAGTAATTACATTATTGACTCATTTTCAGGGCCGTATCACTGCAGTTTCCCATCAATAAAACATATGCCAAGATGAATAATGTGGCCAGACGCAATAGGGTGCCTTCTCAGAGGAAAGACTACAGGACTGCTTGCCTGTGGTGTATGTTTATGTCATGCCCTCTATACTTTATTTATTTTCTTCATCACACTCCTCACTCACAATGTCCTCACTCCTTTCCGTCTTTCTACATTAACTCCCATCACATTCCTTTTCTGCAGCACTTCAACTCATTCCCTCTTTTTACTTTTTACGTCTCCAGGCCTGCAGGCTCAGCAGGCCTTCAGGCATGAGCCCACAAATCTTACTGTGTCGATGGGAGGCACAGCTGAATTGAAGTGTGAAGTGCTGCGACCCTCGGGGACTGTCCAGTGGGCAAAAGATGGCTTCGTCTTGGGACCAGAGAGAAGCCTTCCAGGCTATCCTCGCTACACCATGACTGGAAGATTCAAAGGTAAACAGGGATGTTTGAGGAATGCTGTTATGTGAACCAATGGACCAATTTTAAAAAGTGGATGTGTTTAATGAAAGAGCTGCAAAAAGAAAACAGAGTAAGCCCCAATCTCATTTGTACCCCTTAGCCCTTTGCCTTAGCCCTAACCCTTCATTTTGCGTGTTCACATGAGACGAAGGGTTATCCCAATTCTCTTTTGCAGTGAGGGAAAGGGCTAAGGGGAAGAGTTGTAAACCCATTTAAAGGGAGGGTTTGAAGGGGTGTACAGCTGATTTTAGATGCACACTCAAAAAGCAGGGGTAGGAAGGAAACTAGCAAATTTAAGCATTTTTGCACAAATAATCATATGATTATTTATAACGTTTATAAAGACTGCTGTGTCATAGTAGAACAGCTGTAGAACATTTTTCGTATCTCGTGTTTATTACTAACGATATCGTAAAGTAATACATTTCAGTGACACGTACATGGCTTACTTGTTATAATCTGCAGGTTATAACTCCTATTTCTGATGTATCATAAGCTTTTTTAACACGTCTCTTAATCTTGACATGCCAAAGTGCTGAAAAGGAAAATGACCACTAGCTGTGGCTGACAACAGTTTGAGACGCTAGATGATGACGTCATAGTCATAGACGTAGGGCTGAAAAGTTAACCCTGAAGGGACAAAACATTAAGACATACAGACATGGTACGAGGTCATAACCCGGGGAGAATATTCTCCAAAGATCTGTGGATCCCACAGAAGTCTGGAGCTATTCTGCCCCAGTCAGATAGGGGAGCTTTGTTTAAAGACTCTGGTCACATGCGCCACTCTGTTTCTAAACATTTCCCTGATGGAAGGATGCCGGCCTTGCTTCGGCTACAACAACCAAGGTCTTAGCAGATGGT
>JBAMHX010000007.1:16189672-16204274 GCA_037177515.1 Pseudomugil tenellus | reverse complement strand
CTAAAGGTCAGAATGACATCAGTTTAGGAGCCTTATGGTCGGACCTTTCAGCTAGACATTAATTAAGAGCAAGGTAAGTAAGCTAATACATGAAATTCCTCTAAACCCTACACCTTAATCTTCATTGTTAAGGCGTAGGCTAGAGCTATGGGTAGGGGTAAGGGGAAGCCATAGGGGTAATAATTGAGAAATGGGATTGGGCCTGAGTTAGATGCCTTCTGGGTTGAATTAGGATTTTAGCTTATAGATCCAAGAATTTAAAAAAATATATTTAATGTCCATCTGTGGAAATATTTAAACAAAATTCTTGTTTGTAAAGAAGCATTAATAGTTAAAATGAAATAAGGGACAAAACAGTTGGTCAGTTCTTGATGGAAGCTGTGCTTGTTTTCCCTTGGATTGAAGTTCATACAGTTTTAGTTAAAATAAGCCACAGTTTGGTCCAAAGCCATCTAGCACAGCGCCATGCTGGCTACTTTAAAAGTTAAGGAAGATATATTTATTGCTATGGTGTCAAAGGGCTCTAATAAAACATCACAGACATTTCAGGAAGCTTTGGCTGTAAATAAAATGGTGCAAAGAGGTGTGATGCATGATCGTCAACAGCCCCTACATGCCCACCCCCACCGCCCCCTCATCCTGTCACTCAGATTCGAAGACGGAAAAAAAAAATAAAACCAACAAGAAATTAAAGCAATGGAAGTGTCAGCTAATCAGTGAAATGTGGCAGAAAATAAAGTGCATTGCAGAATGTGCACAAGTCTATAAATAGTAATAGCCAATTAGAAGGTAATCCTGAGTAGGAGAAGAGCATCTGTTCCTGATCAGCCCACAACTAGACAAGCTGCACTTTACTGTTGAGCAGAATGAGACCACCAATGACACATGCACACTGATGCATAGTCTATGCACATATGTGAACATGTTCGTATTAATGGGCAAAGTTTACAGTGCAAATTTATCCAACAGGAAAAGTCTCTGATGATTGATCAGGATAAAAATCATGGAAAGCATTACAGTATATACATAATTGCCACCTTTTACATCAGAACACCAAAATGAGGACATGTATTGATGAAATTAAAGACCACAAGCACACAGGAGCTGCCAAGCACTCACTCATGAATAAAATAGCCATCAGAGCAGGTGCACTTCCAGGAAAAGACACTGCAGACTGCAGACCGATGTTTGCAATCACTTTACACAACACAGAAAGAGTAAAATCATTTAGGATGACACTTCAATGCACTTGATAGGCCACCAGTTTTCACTGATTGTCACCATCAGCAATGTTTATTGGTGCTTGAAAAAGTCTGAAATCCTGCATTCATAGACACAAGAATAGGCAGTTTGATTCAACACACACTTTTTATAAATGGAGTTCAATAAGTTTCCCCAAGCTAAAGAAATAATGTAAACATGAAGTGACATGAGTCTGGCAGTACTGTAAGATTTCAGGCGGTTTAAACTAACAGCTCTTACCATAAAAAAACAATGACACAAGCTTATAAAACAGCTTGTTCAAGGCTGCTTGTGTATAAGAATGTCTTAAGTTGTTTTCAGTGATTGACCCACAAGCAGTAATTCAATTGTAGCATTTGGCCTGAAGCCGGTCAATCAGATTAAAATTAAATTATTAATGAACACACAAAAATCCAGTTCTGCATATTTCCCATAATTAATATCGAGTAACTAAGTAACTAAACTTTAATTAATTGATAAACCATGAGATTTCATTATAGCATGAGTGTCTTCTCATTTTTCTTTTTTTTTATAAAAAAATTGTTACTTGTAGATTTTGAAACATTTTAAATTATCTCATACCGTATATACAGTCAGTTGGTTCATAACTGGGACTGTATAGATACTTCCCCACTTTTTGGAATTACATCAAAAGCAATTAGCACAGAACAGTCAGAGAGATTTCTTGGTAATAAAAATAAAAATCATGATAAATAACACAAATAACATGTTAAACTGTAGAATATTATGTAATTTTTACCATACCATATTTTGAGTTTTAATTAACAGGTCACTGCAGAGGCGCGACTCAAATTATAAGCTAAATACGAAGTGTAAACTGACCTTTGCATGGGAAAAACTCAGGTTCCCACACGCAAGTGAATGCACCACGTGATGTAAGCTACTTTTCTATGTTGCTGTAATGCAGTGTTTTCCCAACATTTTGAGCCACAATCCCCAAGATGACACACACTTGTGTGTTTACTGCTCTGCTCTACAACACTGTTCTTGATCATGATGTAACACTCATAAAACTTCTTCTCTCAAACTGCCTATACTGGTGATGTATGTCTGTCCAAACTGTTTACCTTATACCAGCGAAGAATGCTAAACAAACACTGATAAATAGGAACAATGGAAGAAATGGAAGAAAATAACTATGAAGCAAATTTGAAAAAAAATATATCAAGAAAATGTTTCAATCTTGCAGGAAGTCAAAGACACAAAGTACAAAACCATCTAAAATCCTTCTGAATAGTTGTTAAAAGAGAATAAGTATTGTATGGAAATTGTCAAGAAGGTTTGAACAGCTTTCCGGTAGAGTTTGCATGTTCTTCCTAGCGACCTGTTCAGGGTATTTCCTGCCTCTCGGTGATCCAGCTACCCAGCGACCCTGAATTGGACCAAGCACTAATGAAAATGTATGATTACAGAGAAATTACAAAGTAAAAATCCAGACTCTATATGAATATGATATATAAACTAAAGCAAGCAGTTCAAAAACACATCATCATTCATCAGTTAAAACTGTACATCCATCCTGTTGAGATGTTCCTCCAGGTCCTTTTTAGTATTACACTTCTCTAGTTCAAAACACATCATCGTTCATCAGGTAAAACTGTACATCCATCCATTTTCTTATCCAGTTGTGGGGCCACACCACTGTGCAGCTCTCAGTTAAAACTGTTACCACAAGCTTTTTGGTGCACAGTAAGTCCACACACCCCAACGGAAACCACAGGTTTTCAGTGTTATTTTCTGATTTGTAATTTTGACATTTTTAATACGGATAAATAATATGTGACAAATAATGAGTATATTTTCACTTTCAAGCAAATGCAGCTACAATGATATTTTGGGGTTTGTATGTGCATGTATTGAAACACGGGCTTGATGGCAAAGTATGTATACCAATAATTCAGTCTTAAAGGTGGATTTATTAAATACAATGTAACAGACAAACTTCAATATTTTGTTAGGGTTTTCGGTTAGGTTACGTTGGTTTCCTGCTTTATTTTGTAGTTTTTTCCTGTTTTAATATTGCTTTCTGTTTCAGCTTCATGTCTTGTTCATCAGTTCACCTGGTTTGATTTTGGTCATTATTTTCACCTGTGTCTTGTTCTGTTTTCAGTGTATTTATACCCTTGGTTTTCTTTTCCCCCTCATAAAATTTGTTAGTTTGTCTGTAGGTAGTTTCTTGGGTATCATGAGTGCTTTTTTTTCTATTAATAAATCCTGTTAATCCGCATCCTGGCTGCCTCCTGCTTGTCCTCCTCACCTGTGTTTGGGTCCACCACCTTCCTGCACTGTAACATATTTTGCCATCTCTTCTACCATAAATATCCACTAACTGCGATTTGATAGTATTGTGTCTGCATAATTTCAAAAATGAGGAATACGATTGATAACTTCAGTGTCTGTCTTTCTCTCTCTGCACTCAACGATAACTTAGATGTGAAAATTGCTTCTGGTTGGTGTTAATTATCTTGCCACCTCACTTGACACATGCATTTTTAGGTCTGAGTGGTTGTCAGACCAAGATGCTATTTTCCACATGTTAGTAGGCTGTGAGCCATCAGGAGCTGAAAAACCAACAGCCAGCTTCATCTAATCCCCACAGGTTATGGCAGTGCATCAAACAAATCAAGCCCTGCTGGCATGCCACGCTATCAGAGGAGAGATAGGGAGTGAGGGGCTCTGTCTGGCATCAATTAATATACAGTTTATTCAGTTAATGGTTTGAATCGAGGATTTCACTTACCACATTGGAAACTCCTTCTGAAGCAAAATGACACGGGTGTACATAACAACTTGCATGTCAATTAAACGCCTGCAGTGTGAAATTTTTTGGTATATTTATAACTAGATCAAACACCCATATTTTATATATATATATATATACATACACTTTTTTGGTTTAAAGAGGCAAATTTGTCTCAATATTGATGAACTAATGAATGTAAACAGCATATCTGTTTCTCTATTAAGTGTGCTGTAATTATATTTAACACATAAATGTAGATATATTGACTGAGTTCAGTCTGTAAATATACATGTCTCCATCTCTTTCCAGGGCAGTATAATCTGAGGATTGAGAACGCCCAACTGGAAGATGAGTCTTTTTACGAATGTCAAGCTGGCCTGTCGGAGAGCAGTGAAGCAATCGTCTCCAATGCAGCCTGGCTCACCGTGCTGAGTAAGACAAATAAGTAAATAAAAACAGCTGTGTTAACAAAGGCTGAGGGCTTTTTTAATTTTCAGATGAACACAATGACATGTTTGATAAGACACAGTAAGCCCCCTCAGTGCTCCAGTAACACACACGACCTCTTGACCAGTAATCAGCATATAAAGAGCTGTTTAATATTAATTTCTATTGATAAAAAATCTTTGATTTGCTTAAGATAAGGCCATTGAATTTGAAGCAGACACTAAATTTAGTGTGTCCTTGTACAGTAGAAATTCAATGGTTTCCCACAAGCATAACGAGTGGTTTCAGGCAGTGTGTTTCCGCAGTTTCACAGCTTTAACCCTCAGCTTCCAGTAGCTGCAAAATGCAAAGTAACAGTGCGGTCTGGAGTCTCTAGCAAGCCTTAGGGTGACTCATGTGCCTTCCTTGCATAGAATAAATTATTACAGAAGTGATTGAAAAGTTCCACTCAGACATGGACTGAAATATATATAATTGCAAGCCTACACTGGACCACCTGCTGCCCTTCTATAACAAGCAGTTTTACTCTTTTCGGTCCTTCTTGCTGGTAGGAGCAGGCCCATATGTGTTTGGGAACAACTCTAAAAGAACCTTTCTTCTCCAGGCACAGTTCATTTACTCCCCTCCTTACCCCCTCATCTTCATCACACAATTTTCCTCTCTCTATCAGACTATTGGGCTTTCTCTTTGGTGAACATGGATGGGGATGCGTGGAATGTTCCAGAGAGGGTTTGCTGTAGCAATTCTATCGGCTTCTTTCTCCTCTGGGAGCAGAGCAGGTTTTTTTGACATGAATGGGCTGGAGCAAGGCGGGGGCGTTTGGGGGGGTAAGGCGAGGCTTAGAGGGCAGACGTCTCTTTTAAATGACTGTGCTCTATCCTACAGTGCAGCAGCTTCATGTTCTACAGCTGGCCTTCACCTGCAGCCACAGCAGGCTCGACTCCCACATTTATTACTGCTGAGATGCCTATTGCATGTGTGCCCATGTACACAAAGCCATTATAACTGCCTTTGGCTTTGTCAAAAAGGTCAAATTGGAGGGAATCATTCTCTTCTCTGATGTTTCTGACATGCTGGGATACAAGTCCTGCATGCTTAACAGCAGGTGCTTTGTATGTTCTTTTCAGCTGGACACTTGTAGCTTTTGCCAAAGGTAAAAAACAACACGGCCAACTTAAAAAGCATCCTGCAGTTTTGTCCTAAAGGGTCATTTGTTCTATTTCACCAAGTCCAGTTATTCAAATTACATAATCTAGGGCTTGATAGTGAGCTGATGAATTCAATATTCTGTTACTGCTGAACTGGGACTGGAAATTGTGCATCATTTTTGAACAGATCTGTCTCTGATGAGTTTTCCATCGGCTTCTCCATCAGACGACTACGACTCCCAAGGCCTCACACCCCTGGTCAGTCAACCATGGTCATATCACATCAAGCTTTGTATCAAATCAAAACACTATAAACTCTTTACGAGACGCTACCGTAGAGGGAGAAGGAAGGAATTTGAAAAACAAAACTGAGATTGCTGGCTGTAAAATTGGTATTGTGAGTGGCTAATTCAAGATGGATCACCACAGGCAGTAAATAGCTACCATAGAGAGGTAAAATGTCAATAAGCTCCATCCATGAGCTTACAAAGAGACATTTTGATGACATTTCTATTGCTATAACATGACTTGTTTTTTTTTTTGTTTTGTTTTTTTGCCTTCCTGTGGAGCTTAGAAAGGGGATTACTGCTACAGCAAGATCAAGTGGTAGTGAGTAATCCATGACAATAACAACCTCTACCCCCTCCACTGAAACCCCCTCCTCTATTAAAACTTACCCTGCGCTGTGCCCGTCACCTACCTGACACATCCTGTGTCTTGATTTATACCATTAGCTTTAACATATAATCCTATTAATGAGCAGCCTTCTCCCTTGTAACACTCCATGCCTCTATAGATGCCTCCTGCAAATGTTTAAGACAGTTTTTGATGTGTCCTTGTTTTAGACTGTGTTACTCATTCAGGTCTCACGGAGATAGGTGTCTGTGTTTGTGAGTGTGTGCTTGCATGTGTGAGTGTCCATGTGTGTAAAGCTTGTTATGGGTGGGTTGCTTGAGGTAAGGGGACATTTTAGGAAGGCTATGGCAAGGTTTTGGCAATAATTAGTTTAGCTGTTGAAGAGTATATAATGAGCCTTCATTTTCTGATATTCTGTTATAAAGAATGGAACTACTTGTAAAATAGGGACACAAGTGACACAGGACATGGCAAAGGACTGCTCATTCTTGTTACTGTAAAGTTCTAATAGTTGGCCAGAATATATCTTCATCTGCAGTATATGTTTAACATGCAGGTGTGACATCAGCATGCACATTGCAGACACACACTGATCAAGGGATTTTCTCCAAATAGTAAAAAAAATAAGACACATGAAGCTTTGTATTGACAAATAAGGTGCACAAAGACAAAAATCAGTTCAAAATGTATAGGTGGACATGTGAATGATGATCTTCTATATTTGTCACTCTAATGTGTATAAATACATAATGATGCTATTCCGAGAGCTCAGTTTTAAACAGAAGGCTGATGTGATTCAATACAATTCAACCCCTAAGGACCCAACCTATGAACAAGCGGTAAGAAAAGTCCAATTTTATAAACATGAGGCCTTTATTTGTGCCTCATGTCCATTTATTACCATGTGATAAGTAGAAAAGCTTATTGTTAATCTTATTTCTTCTGATATCTGAAAAGGAGCAGGTGACAAAAATCTGATTGTGTTCCACCATATTTTGAGTAAAGTTTTCACCATAAAGTTATGCAAAAAGTCTGAGAAAGTAAATGTATTCCATAAGTCACCCCAAGTTTTTATGTTCTTATGGGTTAATGCAGTCTGATAAGGTTTTTTATTGTAAACGAGAGCATGCTATGCTATAAAAGTGGGATTAGTTTGCTTCCAGGACTACAACTTAAGTATTTCTTATAAGATGAGGAGTCAAGCATTTTGTAGTTCATATTTCAAACTATCCTTTGTTATAGAAGTTGCACACTCTATCTACAGTAAACTACCTCAAAGTCTATCTATTACCATGGCTCTAAATACATATAGTGATTACGTACAAACAAATACTTGAGTGTTTGAATTGCAACATGGATGTTATAATTATCATTGACCTTGCTAAGTTGGACCTGAATTATAGTTGGAGAACATCTCCAATGACAGTTTTTCTATATTTATTGAGTGTTTGTGGTCTTTGAATGTGGTTGCTGTGACCCTCTGAATGTTCATCTGTGTTGTGTATCATACTTGACCAAGATTTAATGGTGTATTTTAAAACATTTTAAACCATTTTTAGTGTTCAGACATCTTTAATGTTTGTTTACCTCACAAGCAGCAATTATGGTATAAATGCACCATTTAGTGCTTGGATTCAACAAGGCATTGAGGGACTGGATGATAGTTTGTTTAAGTGGTTTGGAATCTCTACATGTGCCTGTTGTAGACCCACGCTTATGTTTAATGTAGCAGAAAAATGTTTTCTAAGGTCATTTGAGCCCTTTAGTCATAAATAATAAAAAATGCACATTTTATTCCTACGGGCATATTTAATGATGAGTTTTTTTGTATTATTTAAAGACAAATTCTTAAATTTATTTATTGTTATGTAACTGGATGATAATATATAAGATGACTCACAAATATCTACTGAAGTAACAAATTTGCAAGCATGTGCTTCTTACCTGTGCACATACAGCACTGAAAAAAAGCTTTTGATCAGGTGTACTGTGTGGTTATTTCTACAAAAGGTTAATTATATAACTGGCTCATTTACGGGCTCATTCGTTTAATCTGATGGTCTATTTACTGGTGTAATTGCATCTTTAATGTAAAAATCAGGTTTCAATACAGAGTGGTCCATTTTTGCTTTTGTTTGTAATTTCCTTTTTATTTTATAAATGGCCAACCTGGAGGTTAGTGGGACCGTTGGGAATGTAACTTGCTTTATGTAATAGAGCTGAAACAAGGAGAGTTCTGAAACAAGAGGGGTGATGATGGTGGGTATTGAAGGGTCTTATTTCTGAGGCTGCTGAACACTTGCTCCATTTCTTTCCTACTGAAAGGAAGAGCAGCATTTCAGTGGCTTTCATGGCCAGAATTCCCACACCTGAGACCCACAATGTGTGCCTGTTTGTAAGAATGACTGTGTGTTTTCATGCACCAATAAAACTCTTTAGCGTACACGTGCATGAATATATGTGTATCTGTGTGTGTTTTTGTGTTTTTTTTTTTTTCCTGTTCGCCTTCGACAAATAAGACCAAGTAGTTGTTTCTATCTGGTGCAGAGAAGTCAGACCATTATTTCTTCCATCTGATTCACCACGATAAGCTTTTTAGACTTTGTCTCTCCTTGGTCATTATTATTTAGAGAATCAGGTTAGAATGACATATTAGACCAAACACGCCTCCACACCACTGTCTGTTTACAGAGTGAAGCTAGATGAATGCCTGCACAGTTCAATAGTGTGGTTAGGAGCACAAATCTGCACGAATGGTAGACTTGAGTTTATCTTCTGTTGTTTATGTGCACAGGAGAAGAAAGGGTAAACTGAATGAGACAGGGGGATAGGTGGAAAGAGCTGCTTATGCATATTGATGTGTGTCTACTAATCTGCTTCTTATCTGCCTTATCCATCTATCTGTCTGTATTTGGCTAATGAATCGAATTTTGCAGCTCACTGTTTGTTGTATGAACTGCAGGAGAAACTCCTTGCCTATCTATTTTTGTGTTCATATATGTAGTTTAATGAAAGAGATCAAGCTGGAAATCAGAGGAATTGACGGCAGAATTTTGAGAAGAAAATCTAACAAGGAAGTAAACATAGAAGCAGCACAAAGAGTTAATAAGGGAAACTGTGTGTTTGTGTTATTTTTTATTTATTTTATTTATTTTTATTTTTTTCCCTGAGTGCATTTCTAGTAAATTGAATTTCACTTTTTTAGGTGTTTTTGTCCAAGTGCTTTCACATTTGTAAAACCGTGTGTATCTGTGTGTGTCTTTAAAGGTGTATATGCTTATCCTGACTATGCTAATCAGATCACATGGTTTGCCAAAGTAGATGTGATGAATGGTGGGCTGTAAGCAGGAACACACCTTTCTCCACACTTCTGCAGTTTAACTGCAGTGGTCAAGAAGGATAGCGTTCGGGGAGGGTTTCTCAGGCGAGGAATGATGGAGTGAAGGAGAGATGCAAGGAGCAGGCCAGCATGAGCGAGCGAGTGAGAAATTAGATACATGCCTGCCTCATTTGTGAACATATCATTATTCTTATTTTAGGATTTGTTAGGCTGCCAGACACTCCTGGAGCACAACAAGTGATGTGGCTGTGTGAATAGTAGGCCTGGGCAGATTGAGAGTGCAGGGGCTGTCAATAGATGCATGGCCCAGTCATCTTCTCTGGAAAGAGGGGGAGAAAACAAACAAATGCATCTCATTATTGCAGCGCGCAGCTCTGCAGTGCTCTGGGTAACCCATCAAAGTCCACACAGATTCAATTGCTTCTTTTAAATCAGTTTGAAGCTGCAGCCACATCTCATCTGTCTCAATAGCAGACTGAAACCAGCGTGCGACCCTGCACACTGCAACAGCTCCTCCTTGTGGTAAGAAAAAAGCGACTGATGTGGCACTAAAGGTGGAGATGAGCTGTTAAATGCCAGGCTGGTTTATTCAATTGAGGTCCAGCTGCTCTGTCATACACCAAGGTTGGTTTCAGAGTTCAGCTACAACTATCTTCCAGTTCCTGTCTGCGCTCACATTTCATTCTTGACATATCTCATGTTTCCTCCTCTGCTGGTCTTTCATGTTTCTCTTACACTGGTATCCTTCCTGTACCTACTGACTCCCCGCTCTGTCTCTCAGCTCAGGCAGCCTTTGCACTTGATCTCTGATGAAAGAAAAACAACCTTCACTGTAGCCATTTTTTTTATTCTACAGGCTCACCCACTCACTGAAAGCTGGCACAATAGACCGTTTTCCTGTAGTTTGTGCAGGATTTAATAGACAGTCTTGGTAGGAGCTCATGGATCTGCTGAGTCTCTTTGATAATTAGTTGGTGACAGAGTTTTCCATTCACTGCCAAACAATTTTTGGTCCCTTGGGGGTAAAAGCCATGTTGATGTTGTTTGTAATTTATTTTTCTGGAATCCCTATTCATGGTCAGATAAAAGGATTGTAGAGTAGAACAGCAGTGAAGTGAAGACTGCTTTGATCACTCCAGAAAGCGCATATTTAGCTTGGGGGTGATGTGAGGAAAGAAGTGTTTGGTGTTTCTATGACAGATTAGCACTGGATCAGTTTTATCAGTGTTTAATCTCTTCTCCTCTACAATTTGCGTCCTAACAAGATGCACAATCAGACTTAAGTATTTTAAATCCTTAAAAAGTTGATAGTATGACATTACAAATCCTACAATCTAATTATCAGATCTTTGTATAAGCCAATACCCATCTAGTAATCAGCTTTATTTGTCCTCATGCAGTTCCACCTTCCCAGCCATATTTTGTGGACATGGAGCAACATTGGGTAGCGGGAAGGAAGTACTCCATCACCTGCATTGCCCCTGATGCAAAGCCTGAGGCTGAAATTACACTGTTTAAAGGTGAGCCACCTTTCAGTTTCCTTAATATTTTTATTTTATTTTTTCCACATTCTGCAATCTCTTTAAGCCAAAACCTAAATATTTCAACATAAAAACATTGCAGGGATAAAATGCAGTTCCAGTAAGGAATTCTGGTTTCACAGATTTTGTATAGCAGAACTGAAGTGAGCAGATAAAGCGTTGAAAGGATGTAGCCTGATCATTTGAATTTCCAATGTGACTTTTCAGAGAAAGTATCAATGACTGTTCATGTAAACGACTAGACAGACTTATGTCGAAATGAAGCAGAGAGATTTTTTTTACTCTGATTTGGCTGCAGGGTTAGGTTACTGGTCTAAGGTTTATTTTTTCTTGTTTGTTTTTATTGTGAGTGTATTCATTGAACTGCAATTTTCTCTGCAGATATTATAATCCAGCACTAACTTGATTTCAAACTGTGGAGCAAATTCTCATTGCACTACACACAAACATATTTGCATATTTCCTTACTCCACATGAGAACAAATACTGATGCTTGTGTTTGACATGAACACATTTACACCAGATATTCCCTCCTTTATGTGTGCCTTTCCCGCATTGTGTCTTTCAGATGGAGTCGAGCTGACAGGTGTAGAGTCTTTCCCCATGTCTAGCTCAAAGGATAAGCTTCAGAACAAGCATGCTAAAGTAACGTATGTGTTCACCCGCCTGCCAAACTCATTCTCCTCACCAGCCTTCTAAATCTCTCCAAGTCAGCCTCAGTTTCTTGTTTCCCTCATTTTCGTGCTCCTATTTTTCCATCTGTCTTAGTGAGCACAATGAATTTCTGCGCATAGAGAACTGTTACTTGGCACTGCACGATTGAATTAGCTTCTGTCAAATGCACGAAATTACATTCCAGTGGCGAGACAGATCAGATCCTTGCTGGTTCACCTGGTGCCTATACATTAAACGAGGCCATAGATTACTTTAATCTTGTATGTCTCCTCTGCGTCAGAGATAATAACCTCTTGTCATATCCTAAGATAACATTGGTACTGAGAAACTGCTGTGTTATTCAGCTCCTCTACAGAAGAGCTGAGGTCTTAAGCAATATTGATGCTACTGCTTCATAATGACTCTGAGCATGAACAGCGGTGAGGCATGTATGTTTTTTACGGATGCCGCTTTACAGAAAAAAAAGGTAGAAGACATAAACAGAATATGTTACACAGACTTTTGTGACTATAATAAATTTGCAGTGTCCACACCAAAGGGAGTTATTCTCTATAATGATGCTTCTAAAGTATGTGCATTGGCTTGTTTGCTGTCCAGACTTGTCTTCCTTTTTCAGTCCTCCTAACAGTGAAATACATTTACATAATATGCTTAGTGTCTACACTGGCACACCTCAAACAGACAGTAAATGATTGCCTGCATTTAATTTTGGTCAGTCAGATGGCTAATTAGTGGGATAAATGTTTTCAAGGCACAATAAAGAAAAAATAGTTTTTAAAGTTACACAATGTGCAGCGTCAGATTTTTTCTTTCCAAAATACACTGCGTGGCCAAAAAAAAGTCACCACCATAAAAACAATCACACACTCTAATATTTTGTTGGACCGCCTTTTGCTTTGATTACAGGATGCATTCTCTGTGGCTTTGTTTCAAAAAGCTTCTGCATTGTCACAAGATTTATTTCCATCCACTGTTGCATTAATTTTTCACTAAGTGCTTGTATTGATGATGGGAGAGTCGAACCACCTCCCAAAGCCTTCTCCAGCTCATCAAAAAGATTTTCTTTGGGTTCAGCTCTGAATTTCGTAGTGACCAATTCATGTGTGAAAAGGATGCCTCATGCTCTCTGAACTATCCTATCAAAATTTGAGCCTAATGAATCCTGGCATTGTCATATTAGAATATGCTCACTCCATCAGGGAAGAGAAAAAAAATCTATCGATGGATTAACCTGGTCATTCTGGGTACTAGACTATCTAGGACAATATCTGTCTTTTAAGAAAAGTTGGATACACAAAATATGAATATGTCTTTTGTCTTGCTTTGTACAAATGACAGTTCCAGAAACTGGTTCCTTTCCGGCATACAGAATTGTTTGTATCAGTCAAACAAAAGCCTGGGAAATTTTTCAGAAAAAAAACCAACTTGCTTCCAAATTTCATAAACCCTAAAATTTTATATGCTAGCTGTGTAAAAATCACACGGACTTACAAGAAAGTCTTACCAGAAAAAGTGCAAATTAGCATCTCTTCACAAACAAGCAGATGTGGGTATAAAATTGCAGTAAGTCAGTATGTCTTTCCAACATATTTACTTTGCACTCATGGTCAATTGGCTTTATGCACAGGTTCACTACTTCCAGACTTAGACCAACTCCTTTGTTTCCTGTCTTTCATTACTAGACGAACTGATTAATCCAGGTGTGTCTGACCTCAGAAACCACCACAGCAATGGCTAGACACCTTATTGTGGTGGAGAGGTTTGAGTGTCCCAAAGATCCTAGCGGCTATGTTGTCGGGGGCTGCTTGCCCCTGGTAGGGTCTCCCATGGCAAACAGGTGTTTAGAGGAGGGACCAAACTAAGAGCAGCTCAAAGACATCCTATGATCACAAGCAAAGGAAAAAATAACTTTCCCTTGCCCGGACGTGGGTCACCGGGGCCCCCCTCTGGAGCCCCTCTGGAGCCTCTGGGGCACGAGGGCGAGCGTCTGGTGGCCGGGCCTTTGCCCGTGGTTATGTGTTACCTTGGGTAACACTATAGGTATTAGATGATGAGTTGATAACTCAGTCAAAAACAAAATAATTTATAAGTCTCAATAAATAAATCCGTCTCAAAAGTTATAGTCGTAAGTTCTAATTTGAATTGACTTGGATCATGACGACAAGGGAATCGTGACAGACAACGACCAGATAGTAAAAGGGATATTTATTATCTAATGTACAGGTTATACATGGCTAAATATGAGAAATAATAAAACATATAACAAACAAGACAGACTAGACAAACATAACATAAACCAGTGTTGCTGTGACAGTTGATGATAAACCTGAGTTCTATGGAGAAAAACTATGTGTGTGGGATTAAACATGTATTAAGTAAAACTGTGATGTTCCTTAATTAAGTCTAAGATTGAACCATTTCCAAGGCCTGGATAAGATAGTTTCCTGACTCGCCAACCATCAGTAAAGACTCATAGTTCCTTGCTGAGGAAATGGGGTTCGTTCAGAAGCTCAGCTTACGACCAGAGGACTGGGCTTAGGTCCGGATGCGTTCTGTGGCGCTGAGACGGTGTTGGTCCGTATTGGCGCCGTTGAATCCGGGAGAAGCCTGTCTCTGGGGTTCACACCTTTCAGTGGTTCCTTCTAGGGTCGATGGTTGGAGGTTGGAGGCCGAGGGTGGAAAGTTCAATAGTGTCCAAAAGTGAAGTGGTTTTAAGCTGTCGTGGAAAATCAAACTTCCGTTAGGAGGCACAAGCTTGGTTGCAGAGTGAAAGTTTTAATTCCTCATTCTAGGACTGGACTGAGTGGCC
>JBAMHX010000007.1:16168934-16182706 GCA_037177515.1 Pseudomugil tenellus | reverse complement strand
AGATAGATAGATAGATAGATAGATAGATAGATAGATAGATAGATAGATAGATAGATAGATAGATAGATAGAGATATAATTTCAATTTTCAGTATGTCTGAACCCAAAATCTTTCCTAATGTTGTCTCGATATTTTTCTTTAATTCATTTCTGCTGAGAGAAGACAGTAGCATTTCTTGGATCATGCCCACATATGGTTCCCTCTTAGCGTGCTAGACTTGCATTGGTAGATGTCACTGCATTGATATCTAGATTCCCGTGGTGAGAATCATGCCTGTTTTTAATGCTATGCTTCCTGAAGACCCGAGGCCCCATCCCAAATTCTCTGGTTCTTTTGATCATATAAGTTTTCCTCTGACATTTTGTTTACATCGAATTCAAGATGAGCTAATATATTTTAGAACAATCATCTAACTTTCATCATCTGGTTTATCAGATTTACGTTTAAGTTATTTTATTATCATTATTTTGCACAACATCCCAACTTTCTGGAATTACAAAATTGAGGTATTAGTCAGGAAAAATGTTCTTTTTTGCGGTTTACTTTGCATTTAGATTTAACTTAGACAGCAAAGAGTATTTGTCCCAAATCTTGGCCACAAGTGCCAGATTTAGCTTTCACTTTAGATCAAACTATAGGTGCATCTTATAAATGAAGTCTATTGTTTGTAAAACCTTTAAGTCAAAAAACAGATGAATTGTTAAAACAATGTTATTTTCTACATTGTCTATCATTTTACAAAAGACCCTCCTAAAAGAGTATGGATTGATGCACCAGATGAAAACATTCCCCTTCGTGCAGGGAACACAGTCACACTTGTCTGTCACTCCGTTGGTGGGAATCCAGCTGCAACTCTAAGCTGGTTCAAGGTGAGAGTGTGCTGTATGTGCATTACTTATACAAACAGAACACTCATATGGTTTTGTAAGTCAAATTTACACACACTGCTCTTTATTTCTAACCCCTATTTTAGAATGGTAGAGCAGTGTCTACTGCACAGAAGCAGACGTCTTCTGGTATGGGAGTATCTCGAGAACTGAGTCTGGTTCTGACAGCAAGTGACAACATGGCAACTTACCGCTGTGATGCCACTAATGAGGCAGAGAAGACCATCTCTGCACACACTAAGCTCCAGGTTCATTGTGAGTAAGGCTGCAAATAACGCGTGACCTATTTCTAGTCACAGTCTTGTGTTAGATACATATTAATCTTGATATCAGACAAATGGAACCGATATAAACCCTGCGACGTTTAATTTTTCTATGGAACATTTTATATTGCTCATCTTGAATATAAATTGAGTGGACATTCATATGACTGTTTATTTAATGGATCTAAAGTTACAGCAGTGAGTATGAAGATTACAACCAAACAGGAAGTGCTACGTCGGGGTGACGTCCTAAAGCTGGAGTGCTTGTCCGGAAGCAGCAACCCAAAGTCCAACACCTCCTGGAGTCTGGGCAGAGTCAGGTTGGACTCGGTAGTATGTCTAAAGTACCTTGAGGTGGAAAACATGACAAAAATTAGTTGTATATCACAGTTTTATTAAATGCATTTTTACTCTAATCTTGTTTTGTGAATCTGTTGGGAGTTTAGTTTTGCCACCTCAAAAATGAATAAAGGAAATAGACAAATAAAGAAAGAAGATGGTTCAGAATTTCCTGAAAAACATGATCTTGCCAGCTTCCAGTTAAAATTAGACTGAAAATAAGATGCTTATCCTGTAAAATGCGCCTCTATGCATGTTTGATAAGAGAAGATTAAATCCTTTAATAGCTGGACTTTCTGCATGGGATTTGTTTTCTAGTTTTCCCGGAGTTGAGAAGGAATCTAGAAAGGATTTGTATGGTGGTGTTTCAGTAACCAGTACGCTATCCCTGAACCTGAGCTCACAGCACCACAACCAGAAAGTCATTTGCCATGCTTACAGCTCCGTCTTGGCAGAGGGGACCAAGACATTCTACCAACTTGATGTCCTTTGTAAGTATTGACACAATTTTCTTCTTCTTCTTCGTCTTTTTTTTTTAAAAAAAAAAGCTACTCATTTCCTTCTTTTTTATTTGTTTGTGACCATGAGATGTAGTTTGCATAATTTTTAAATGATGCATAAATATGATCACTAATGGCTCAGATGAAAACTGCTTTGCTGGTGTACTTTTGCAGTGTGTTCTTGTGTGTGTTCATTTTTGTTTACAGGAAACCTTTGTTGTGATTTGTGGGTCTGTTGAGCTCTGCGGCAGTGTGTCCTAATTGTGCATTTGCTTTGCTGCGTGGCCATGTTTGTCTTTGATGCCATTTCACAGGCAGAAGACAGCCTCTGCTTCAAAGCTTGGTACTGTGTATGAGCATGAAGGAATGTCACTGTGTGTTTGTGCAGATCTGCTGTTGGACAACAGCACTGTCAGTCGTTGTTTTAATGCCTGTCCCTCTCTCTCCTGTGCTGCCTTTACTCCCCCATCGTTTAAGTGAGTGAAGCTGGTTAGATCTGAAATTATTAGTGGGATGTTGACTTTTCTACTGGTTTGAGTCTCATTAGTGTCTTTTAGTGCTTTCGTGCTCAACATGTTTTATGGGTTTTCACGCTCATGCTTGTTGGTTCTTACCTCTCCTGTGGACCTTATTTTGCTCCTGTGCGTCTGCTAACACACACTGGTACAAATCCAGCTTTCTATGGCTGTGATTCTTTGCTGCTTCTGTGTGCAGACCCACCAGAATTCAGCCCTGACCAGCCAACAGAGGTCCAGGTGGTGGAGGATAACATGGCAACCATCCCACTGATGGTCACAGCTAACCCAGAGGAGGTTTCCTGCATTTGGCGACACCGCAGGGACATGCTGGTCAAAGGTGATGCCGAGCTGTGTGATGGCTCCATAAACCAGGTCCTAGTTGAGCTGAGCCAGCAAGTAAGCACTCAGCAGGGTCTGAATAAAACATGGCAGGTTAGCCAGCATGGGACCCTGCCAAATGTGATTCTCATTACAGCTCTAATGTATGCAGTCTAAATGAGGATTGCTGTCTCCCTGAATACAACACTACCGCTCTAAACCTGGCTTCTCCTGCAGGTCTGTGTCATCGAGGCCCTGCTGCACCCACACCCTTTTCTGTTAACTTTGCTAGCTCCATTATAAGCAGTCAACACCATGAAAACTACTGTAGTGTTTTTAAACAAGCCAGCTCATATATTATAATTTGGGTGCTGGGGTACAAAGGGTTACTCCTGCACAAAGCCTGTTGTTGGCTTGATGTGAGAATCCAGCCAGGCCAATCAATAATGCAGGATTAGATGTCACTTAGAGACCTGTGGCCAGAGGACATGCAGTTGATGAGCATGTAATGAATACTTAATTTACCATTGGTTTGCATTTGTGTGTCTGTGTGGTGTTTTTGTAAAGGGGAGAATCTGCGTTTTCACTGGTTGGATGACCACTCTTTGGAAATCAAGAACGTGACAAAGCAAGATGCTGGAGTTTACACTATCGAGTGTGAAAATGAAGAAGGCGTCAACAAAATCTCTGTCGTGCTGAATGTTCACTGTAAGACCCTGCACAGAGAGCACAGAGAAGCAGACTCATTCACATGCTTTACAGTAGAGAGCTGCCTGATGGTTCAAAAGTCCCCCCAGTTTACAGAGAACAAAGAAACACAAGAAAGGGAGAGATAAAACAGAAGGTCTGTGTTTAATATGGTCTCACCCCATCCTACCTCTCTGAGCCATTATACGTCTGTCCTCAGGTGGGGCCACGAAGTAAGATCAGAGGGGACAGAACCTTTGTAGTGGCAGTTGTGAAACTTGCTACCACGAAATGTTAGACAGACCTCTCTGCATGAAACCCATTTAAATTTTTAACCTTTTGACCTTGTTTTTTTTTAATATTTTTGTTCTTTATTCATTTTTATTTTTGTGTGTGTGACTTATTTTACATCAAATCAAATTAAATTGTATTTGTATAGCACCTGTTATCAAAAAAAAAAACACAAAGGGTTTTACATGTTATATGGGGTACTTTAATTCAGCTTATCTTTGACATGTTTTATGTATCTTTAATGTTTAGCACTTTGGTCAGTACTTACTGTTTTAAACTGCTTTATAATTAAAGTGGGCTTTGTCATTGTTTGAGGCTTTAACATGCCACATTAGTATATGTACCTTTGGGCCCTTTAAGTCTATCACATTAGTAATCCCCACTCTTCAAATACGGAGAGTGTTTTAACATTGCAAGGAATTCATATCTATAGGCTGCTAACAGTGTGATTTTGAACTGATCTAAAGCAGAGAAGAGTCATACAACAATACTGACTTTCAGCTCCTCCCCATCAAACCTTCATTACGCCTCTCTGCAAGGCCGTCCGCTTGCCCCGCTGCCTCAGGGCCAGCCTTCAGCTGCAAGCCCTCTGCCTTGATACTGATGATTTAATAATGCGAGTGCTGAAAATGTAGGTCTGCCTTATTCACCAAAGCCCATGGTGCAAGCCTAATGGATTCTGCCATCCCAAACTGACTGGGCTTGACAGTTGTAGATATTCATTATGTATGGAAGATTGTAGTAGCTTTTATGTGTGGCAGTGTAGCCCACTTAACAATGTCGTTCTTGGTTAGGAGACCAACATGAGTGGATCTTGCAAACCCAGAGATCTCGCTGCTGTTTCCCGCCACTGTTCTTCAAGAGTGAACATAGGTTCAGACAAGTAGGCACTAATGGCCTTTCTGTTGCATGTACATGGCACCCACGGGAAGAAAAAAAAGCTTGTGATGGGAAGGCAGACAAAGCAAAGATGGAGAATCACGTTTACTGGGAGGAGAGAAAAATGATTGAAAGATGGAAAAAGAGGAAACAAACAAGGGTACATTGGTCACTTTGCAATAATCAGAATGGCGATGGGCTCTCATTAGAGTGCTTTATGGGTCACATGGCCAGTTGTCACTGTGGTTGTTATAGTCTCTTTTGTCCCAACATGTAGAAAAGTTAATAATATTGAATCCCAAGCACAGACACAGATTACAATGGGGTTATGAACACTGTCAAAGGGAGAGGAGCAGGGGTAATTATAGCACTGCAACATGCCTTTTTAATGGATGACTTGTCGTGAGCTGACAGTCGTCCTGCCTTTGCTTTGTCCCCTTTTTTCTTTTTCTCAGATGCTCCCAGAGTCAAAGCAGAGAAAGACCCCGTGTTTGTTAACCTGGGGGGAATAGCAGACCTGATATGTGTGGCAGATGCCAACCCTATTATACCCGACATGTTCTCTTGGAAATGGCTGGTGAGAGCTACAGACACACACACATACCCAGCCGCAGTCAATGGCTAAATTATATTTTCTTTATCTGGCTTCTTTTGTATTATTTTCTCTTTCCTTACCGTTTATCACATTGGCCTTTGCAAATGCACACATACACCATATTTCACTGGCTCTAACTATCCTTCCACCCCACCTCTTCCTGCTTCACTCTCAGCCCAAATCCAGAAAAATAGCTTTCATTACTGCTGCGTGACTAAAGGACACATTTGTCAATGTGGCGTGGTCTCTGTATCTACTGATGCTTTCTTCGGTCTCCCCCACCCCTTGCCAGTGAAGTGTGTTCTGCTTTCTACCTGCACTGCCCCTCCCTTTCTCTTTTCCTAGGGCACTCCAGCCTTTGGTGTTCTCCTTCTTTGTCCTTACAGCTTGTTCCACTGAGTGCCCTTACCATACAGGTCTCAAGCGTCACTTTCTTCCTACCTGTCTTGCTGTGTAACTGTAAGACAGGTAGTACGCCATCTCCCAGGAGGAGGGGAGTGGGTATTGAGGGATAGCAGCTGTCTTCTGATTGTTTCCCCTCACTTTGTCTTCCACAGGGAGAGGAAGAGGTGGGGATGGGAGAGGAGATCCAGGAAGACGAATCAAGCGTCCTGACCATCCATGATGTGACTCGTGCTCATGCTGGTCTGTACCAGTGCGCAGCTGATAATGGTATAGCGCTCCCTGGCAGTGTAGATGTGCGACTGGTGGTTCAATGTGAGTTTATAGTGGGCATTTTCACCTCAGAAAATCTCTGAAAACATACAAGACCTATCTGATAATACATGCTCATGTATCTGTAATTATCAGAAACTTTTCATTCTTATTTCTCTTGTGTCTCTGTTTCTTTTTTTTTTTTTTTTTTGTCTTGAGTAGTCAAGCCCCAGCTTCAGAAAGGACCACAGTGGAGGAAAGTAGCAAGTAGAGGAGATGGTACTACAACAGCTGAGTTAGTGTGTCATGCTGAGGGTGTTCCCCGTGTCGAATTCATTTGGGAAAAAAATGGTGTACTTATGGATTTGGAAAACCCCAGGTTAGAAAAAAATGTTCTTTTGCGTTCCTTATTGACTTTTATGTTACTGCAAGGATTATTTGTTGATGAAGCTTCACAATTGGCTTTATGCACAGGTTCACTACTTCCTGACTTAAGACAACTCCTTTGTTTCCAGTCTTTCATTACTGGATGAACTGATTAATCCAGGTGTGTCTGACCTCAGCAATCACAACGGCAATGGCTAGACACACCTGGATTAATCAGTTCGTCCAGTAATGAAAGAAAGAAAACAAAAGACTTGTCCTAAATCAGGAAGCAGTAGAGCTGTGCATAAAGCCAATTAGATGAGATTTCACACAGATACAATATAGTATTTTGCTTTTTCTTATTTCTACAAGCTGAAGTTCATTTTGTATTTCCACAAGACTTTCTCTCTGTCTGCCGCTCAGTATTTATCCTGTTCCTCTTTGTGTGTGTGTGTTCATATTGTAGGTATGAGGAGAAGACTATGAGGGAAGGCTACTTCCATACCAGCACACTGCAAGTCATAAATGTGAGCTCGACTCTGGACTATGCTGTCTTCAGCTGTACTGCTCGCAACTCACTTGGGGATGACAAGCTAGACATCCAACTCGTCAGCACAAGTACTGTTACTGCATACATTTCTATTTTTTGTGTATGGATTTGTGTCTCTGGGTGACCATGGTTGTTTCAACAGCCCCCTTTGCCATTGTCCTGCTAAAACTTTCTCACTAAAATATCTATTTTGTTTTACCCACAAACGACCACCTGGTTAAACTCTGTGGATTGATTTTTTTTTTTTTTTTTGGTATATTACCTTGGTCATCTGGTCATCTGTGAAGCTACGTTTCATTTTTCTTATCAACATATAAGAGAGGCTGGTAAAAGACTGATAGGCTGTAAACTCAGGTAGCCCCAGACAGACATAGAAGACTGCACCAAGATGAGTGTGTATCGATTATTTACCCTTCTTGGTTTCTGCCTGGCCAACGTGCAGCTTATATTTTTGCCAAATAGTGGGCAAAAATCCCTCACAGCAGCTATAAATTAATGGAAAATGATGGAAGTCAGGTTTTATAGCACACAAAGTGTAGAGATTATTCATATCACATACTTGGCAGTGGAGCGCTAATTTTTCCTTTGGTTCTAATTTGGCAGCCTTTCACAGTAACTGAGTCTGTACTGCCATGTCCAAATTCTGTCAGGCTTTTGCAGCAACATTGCAACAGTTTTGAGAAGACCATTGAGCATCCAGTATTCTGTAAAGTGCAGAGAGTTGTTGCTGCCGAGGGTCAGCCCTCTAAGTGAACTCATTCCATTGCACTATCTCTACCTTATCATTTAGCCCATAGCACTACTTTACTGCTTCCTGAGATAATGCTGCAGTTGATACGCTTTGCTCTCCTGGCATGCTTAGACTCTCCTACCTTCTAGCAACCAGTGTATCTGTGTGCATCTGCTGTAATCAACCCATTCCAGCACAATCCAGCAGCCATTGCTGGACACATTTAATGTTTACTATAAAAACCATGAAATACAATCTAATACTGGCTCTGTTTTTCCCCTTGTCATTTTTTCAGAGCTGTGAATATTCCTTATTAATCTGATGCAGTGATAATAAATTTTATATGTAACCTTATCGTTTTAGAGCCCAAGAGAAATAATTTACTTTTTGTTCATTTTTCTTAGCATGGTGCTTTTTGGGTTTGAATGAGATAAGATCCAAATAAGGCTGACCACTTTGCACTGGAATTGCACGAGTTGAGTTTATAGTGGGAATTATTTACTTAGTAAATTGGGTAGCAGCCTGAAGCGATATACAGGTAGAGCATTTCTTTCTTATGTTGCAGTTCAGCTATCACCTTAACTTCTCTTATTGACTTGAACTTCTCTTATTGTACCTAAAACTACCCTCCACTACTACGACTACTACTACTATCTACTACTACTACCCTCCAAATGCTTAATAATCTTTAACAATAACTTTACTGTTCTCACTGAAAACGGATCTGGATTCATCATTGTTCTGAAAAGTGAAAAGTGTTAGCACTGTTGACTCACTGTGGACTCACAGCAAGAAGGTTGCTGGTTTGAGCCTCATCTGGTCTGGACTGTTGGTTTTCTGTGTTTTCCACGTGACCCTATAACTTGACTAAATAGTTAAGAAAATGAATGAATAGAAAATTGGTCCCTTTAGTCTAAGAAAAATTATTCAGACTCTGGTCATCATTCATGAGCTCTTGTAAAAAAATAAATAAATAAATAAATAAATAAAAAGAAAAAAAATTCAACAAATTATAAGTAACCTAAAATTCTACATTGGATAGATAGAACTTTGTTATTCCCTGGAGGGAATTGTACATTATCTGGCAGCTCAGTGAATACACTCAATCTTCCACCTCATACAAATAAATATTAAAAACTAAATAAATAAGTAAGTTGAACACAGACAAAGAATAAACCTAAAATGCCAATCTCCCTAAAATGATATATGTGCATGTAGAAGTGAGAGTCAGGAAGTTTTATTAAATAGTCTAATGTCAGTGGGAATGAAAGATTTCCTTAAACGCTCCGTTCTGCAGGGCAGGGAGAGGCGGCGACTGCTGTGACTGTTTCTTAATGAATCTACGGAGGGGGTGTCTGCTGTTATCCATTATAGCTCTCTGTTATTCAGCATAACCCTCTCCACTATTGTTCACAGAGTGTCCAGGGTCTTGCCCAGAACTGAGCCCCTCTTTAAAACTAGTCTGTCCTCTTGTAGTTTCTGTCTATGAGCCCTTCAGCATACTGCAGCATAAAAACTGCACTGGCAACCATCTGATAGAACATGACCAACATGTCCACGCACATATCTAGAGACCTCAGCGAGCACAGGAAGGACACACGACTCTAACCTTTCCTGTTATATGGCCAAAGGTCCATTCACAATAATAAATTAGCATCAATCCATTAGACACATTTTACTAAATTTATTAAAATCAAGACGACCAGCTCTGTGCTCACATTTAATATAGTATTTATAAAAGCACCATGACAAAGAGAGCAACCAAAGGATGACACAATCCTATAGGTTGTAGGACTGCATGTATTATTTAAGTAAAAAAAATAATCACTTAGCTTTATAATGTTAAGTTAATTGATCATTCTAATTTCTGCCTGGGAGTAAGTGTGTATGAACGGTTATTTGTCTCTCTGTCTTGGCTGTGTGATAGATTGCAAAACCTGTCCCTTCCCTCTGCTCCCTGTGACCCCATGTTGGACTAAGCAGTATAGAAAATGAATGAGTGAATATATAATAAACCGATAACCTTTCAAATACATTTCTGCTGAGGAAAGGGTTCAGGTCTCACACTAAAAACACATTTCCATTTTTGAGCCATGTCATCTAATCTTTACCTTTAGATCACCCAGACCCTCCTTCATCGTTTGGCCTCGTCAGTGTCACTCATGACTCTGTCACTTTAGAGTGGATCCCCGGCTTCAGTGGTGGACTGCAACAGAGATTTCGTATAAGGTGAAAAAGCCAAGAAAAAATCTTTAAGAGTGACATCTTTTGCTAACAAAGAAATTGCTTTTGACATAGCCTTTTGATTGACAGATACCGTGGGGATCAGTCAGTCAGCTTCCTGTATGTGGACGTCTTTCCAAATGATGCAACAAACTTTACTGTTTCTGGTTTGCAGCCTGCCACAACCTACAACTTCTCCGTGAATGCTATTAATGCAATAGGAGAGAGTGATTATGCAGACAACAATGCAATACTAGCCATCACCACCAAGGGTCAGTTTGGAGTAACCCCACTTCAACAAAGAGAACTAAACAGTGCAGATATCTGAATCTCTGTGTGTTGTTATTATTTCTTTCCCCATAGAAAGGCCAGAGGTAGGAATTGACCCAACAGAAGATGATAAACCTGGTGGGTTTTTTTTTTTTACCACAACTCTGGAAGAGTTCCTAAGGGCAATTAGAGATGGCAGACAGCTTTCTTTGCTAAATATTATTGATATATGCATCTTAAAAGCTGTAGTGTTAGCAGTTATACATTTTCTCCTCTAATAACTTTAACTCATTTAGAGAAATCCAGGGTCAGTTTATTAATTATTATTTATTATTTTTGGTTTAATTGTTTTGTAATGATATAACATTTGTAATTTATATCAAATTAGAACCGCCTGGATTTCCAGACGCTTTGACCGGAGTACTCGCATTGGTACTTGGACTACTGTTGCTGCTGAATGCACTGGGCTACTTCTTTAGGTCGAAGTGGATCAAGACGAAAAATCAGACAAGTAATCACGATCATCTTTTCATCTACAGATGTGAAAGTATTCACTCCATCACTTTCTGCCACTGCGATGTACCACTTGCCCAACAAAACTCTAAAGAGATTACTCTGAACCATGATGTAATTGTCAGCTCAGCACCTCATCTGTCCATGTCCCTCTTTCTATTCGTCTGTCCTGTCACCTCTCCTTTGCTCATCTTCTAAGCCTCTGCCTCCTTCCACATTCATCCCCGAGAGCTGTCACTTCCATGTTGCATCCATATCTCATATCTCATTAGCTAGCTTCATGTCATTGCTCTTTCTTTTCTTTCGTTTCTTCATTTGTTCCTCAGTCAAACCGTCAAGCTCTACCTCTCAATCTTTAATTCTTTCTTCACCACCTTTCCCAGCTCTTTAAGCTCTTTGTGTTTGTATTATTACATTAAATTTCTTTCATTTACGCTTACTTGACTGTCTCTTTTATTTTCTGTGATAAATATCAGTGGTCATGATATGATGCTCTTCTCTTTAGCCTCTATTTTTTCCATGACTAAGCCTCTTCTTCAATGTGTCTTTACTCTCAGCAGGGGCAGGAGGGAGAGGTGTGGTAGATGGACAGAAGAATAAGGAGGATGGGTAAGTCAAAGCTCTCTAGCTCCATAAATGAATTACACAATCCACAGTCATCAGTCTGAAATCGTATCCAGAAATGATCAGGCAGGCAAAGTTTTAGTCAGTTTGCCTTACACAACAATCCTGCAATCCCACAGTAGCCACATAATCCAATGTCATAAAGAGTTTAATGTGTAAAGGAAGCATGTTTCCATCAGTGGAGAGTCCCATTCAATTCTCTTAATTAACATTGAAGGCTGAATAATGCTAATGTCACTATTTAGCTGACAAAGGCTGATTTTTTTTCCATGCAGGTCAAGTCAATCAACTGCTGGAAACTCCAATAAGTATGAGAGCTGGGAACAGATCAACACTGCAGCCCAGCGTACCCTCCTAATCGACTCTGGATCTGAAACAGACAGCAACCTCTACGAGAGCTATAAAGAGGTAAGAATAGCAGAGAGAAGGAAGAAAAGGGAAAAAAAAATAATTGCAGAGAGACAGACGAGGCAGGGATAAACAGATGAAGGAAGAAAAGAGGTTAGACAGAGGGTGAGAGGGGATGTGGCAGAAAAGGAAGTGGTGAATTCAGCCATAACAAGGAAAATGGATAGATAAGCTAATGAAACCTTAAGCTGTGTGCGGAGATGGAAGATCAATACCTTACAATTAGCATTCAAAATACAACATTGATCTTGGAGAAATGATCATTTTGTACTTTAAAAAGGCCAACAGGGATTTGGTCCCAGAAGAAAACAGTTTATCAAGGCAAAAGAAAACAAGTTCTCTTGCGCTGTCGGAAGGAAATCAATCCACAAATACTCATAAAGGCAGTTTTCACATCACTTTTAATTAACTTTAAGCATACTTTCTTATTTATCTTTTTATCTATCTTATTTAGTTTTGAATTAAAATAACTCGGTTTTAATTTGGCCAGGCTTCGACATCTTCATTAAAAGAATATATCACTTCAGTCTTGAATTAAGAAAAATAAAACAAGGCCAATATAAGCAAAGCTGTGTGGTTTCTTATAAATGTTGGTGGGAAAATAATGGGAAGGTGTTGCTACAGTCCTCCCTGCACTAATGACACATGGAAACATGTGGAATTGCCATTTAGGGGAAGTTGCATGAGATAAAAGTGTTTTGATGTTATCTCTTGTGTTTACTCATTTTAGGAAAACTCCCATTTTTATTACCCTACTGGAGACTACAAGCCTTATCTCAGTCCGCACCCTGAAGAAAGACGTGGCCTTGGTGAGACACAAATATACCTCAGCGTAAACAAGGCAACAGTAAACATCTCATATCCAAAATATGAGCAAAGATGGGTCCAGACTGATTATTGACTACTCCTTTTTTTTCTCATTAGCAATTAATGCCTCACATTTATGTTTCCCTTGTGCTATTAAGATGTCATCCACCTCCCTATGAAATCTGACCACCATTTGTATGATGAAGTAAAAGATGTGTCAGTGTACCAGGACACGGTGGCCTCCTCTGTTCCTTTCCCTCAGTATTTGTCTGACCGCAGAATGACTCCACACAGGAACGACTGGAGGTCAACAACCTATGCTCAGGTCTGTAATAAAAAGAAGGAAAAACTCAAACAATGAAAGCTTTTAATAGATGCATTATGTATTGTCTATGTATTATGCAAGTGTATTACTTATGCATGCCTTTTAGCATGTGTATTGTGCTTAAACTGATGCATTTTGTCTCTCCACAGGGTACTCAAAACACAAGGCAGTTTGTGGACGTTCAGCAACGGCAGGCAGATCATGAGCTACCTTTTGAACTGCGAGGGGAGTTGGTATGAAATGAAGATAAGGTCAAATAAATGCCCTGTTGACTCATCGCTTGTCATGAAGTGTCATGCCATGTAGCTGATATGCACCGCTGTGTTATTTGTTTTATTCCTGTTATATTTGATCTCACACGTTTCCAACAATGACCCTGTTAAGAGCAACACACTGCAAAATGCCCTCATTTATTTTTTATGCTTTCATACTTTTCATTGCGTATATTGTAACAACTTAACATCTTCTTCAAAGGATGGAAATGGGTGAATAAACAGCTGAGTAGAATGAACCGAGGTTGAATAAAAGCAAGGAAGAATAGCAGAAAGATTTGAAAGATAGATCTGAAAGTGTCAATTACCTCCTGCTGTTTTGAATGTCAAAATGATAATATGTCCTCACATTCAATACAAAGCTTTAACATTTTTAAGCTTGCTTTCTTCTTTTCTCATGTCTCTCTCCTTATTTCTTTGCCATTCATTCAACTCCTTCCTCTTCAAGCCAGGTCATGCTTACTCCCATAGTTCCCCTCTCTGACGGCCTGCAGGTAGACGTGAATAAGGTTGGAGATAAAAATGGACTGACATGCGTAGCATTGGAGCAGAAGCAACGCAGGCTCTCATAGCCACCCAGGCACACTTCATCCTTTTGACCCATCTGACATCAACATTCCCAAGCATGTTTCCAGATGAGAACCTGATGAGAGTTGATGGGGGGGGAGGGGGGGGAGGGGGGGGGGAGGGGGGGGGGGAGGGGGGGGGGGGGGGGGGGGGGGGGGGGGGGGGGGGGGGGGGGGGGGGGGGGGG
>JBAMHX010000007.1:16148591-16160489 GCA_037177515.1 Pseudomugil tenellus | reverse complement strand
AGAGAGAGAGGGGGAGAGAGAGAGAGAGAGAGAGAGAGAGAGAGAGAGAGAGAGAGAGAGAGAGAGAGAGAGAGAGAAAGAGAGACTGAAAACAACTTCATGAAACTGGATGAGGAAGTGTTAGTAGTGGTGAGCACATGGGTGTGGTTGATTTATGTGACGTACACTGAAAACCGTTGTGGATGATGAGACCTTGGATAAATCATTGGACACAAGCCTCATGCAGGATGGATACTAAGGTAAGCATAATAATTTGAATAAAAGACTAAATATCTGAAGGCCGAGGGCTGTTTTGGGTGAACCCAAGTGGGAAAAGATTGATAGAGGATGACAGACAAATGGGGAACAGACAGACGGAGAGCGAATGAGAGTGCAAGATGTGACAAACAGGCAGGCGGCTCCGGCTGGGGGAAGAGAAAGACGCCTGTACAGCCCAGGGGGAACAGGCCTCATCTTGACGTATGCTCTGGAGTGAAATGAAGATTGGCATGACCTGCTAATCTGAGCTGTCAAAGCTCATGACGTCCACAGACGCTCACCTGTCACACTGCTCCATGCCAGGAGGATGAGCTGCCACCAGGATAGGTCAAAGATTGAGAATCATTTTCCACTGGGGGTGGATTCAAACTAGGTCTTTGGCCTTGACTCCTATCTGTTGCCATACCTGTTTCTGCTGAACCTGCTTGACAGTTGTTCTCTGTTCAAAATCGTGCAAAACTACAGTTTTATTTTCATTTTAGTGATTTTCTGCTAGAAGCAATATGTTGAGGGGGAGGTAGAAGCCTGACGGATCTGGGGACTGATTGCTGCCATAGGATCTCCATTATGCTAAAAAAAATTTTGACACATATCCCGATGCCAACTTTTAATTGGTGACAGCTTTCAAAAATATGATGAAGATGCATCTGTAGTACTACAAAGTTCAGCATGGATATATGTGGGAGGACTGCACACACAAAATGTGGCCTCCATCACTATTTTTTGGCAAATAAAAACACCTTTCTCATTGTTTGACTTTCAAAACTAAGAATCTGCTAGCTGTCATGCTGCGTGAGAAGTGTGGGTGATGAATGCTGAGCGTTAAAGCAGGAAGAACAAGTGGCCATGTGGTGCTAAAATCAATGAGTACCTCTTCCTGTCTGTTTGATTTGTTCTGAACAGAGCGTTCCAGTGTTGTCGCCTCTATCATCCAGGCAGATCTTCTGATGCCGTTGTGCATATTTGTATTGTATTCCTGCTAAACATTCAAAGATCATTATCATAACGGGATAAATCCACAGTGTTTTTACTTTGTGCTGAAAATCAAGTATTTTATCTGGATCATGTCCACGTACAACTTATTTACTTGTAATGTATTGTCTTGCAGATTCATGCAACAACCCTGATACTTTTTTTCTTTGCCACGTTAAAAGGTAAGTACTCACTGTGAAGATGTGTCTCAACTAAGTTTGACATGAATACTTTGAACAAGTCTCAATGGTAAAAAGTTAGAAGAGGATGCTACAGAAGCAGTGGCCAAGCATTGCTCCCAGCATGCAAAGCGCATATTTGCATTTTCCACAAGCAGCACAAAAGGCTACAACCCCACAATTTTGGATTCACTTCATTGTGAAACCACCAGTGCAGTAGTGTCACATGGCCATTACAGGTGGATTAATGACTAACTAGAAAATGTATATCTTTCACACATAATGCTTTTCTCAGTTGGCAAGCAGAGTGTTTAAATAAAGGCTTTTACAAATAGTGTGTAATTTAAGACTTCTTACGACCTGAGAAAAAAACAATACATAGGAAGTAACTTAATCTAAGATGGTTACTCATTCTGCATTAGGAAGTTTGATTCCTTCTCTTTTTCATCTAAAGGAGGAAGAACACATAACTTCTGCTTTAAAATTTTTAAATGTTTTACTCCAAATTTCCTACATCTGATTTGTGACCCAGACTAAAGCTGACGTACGACATTAAGAGCCAAGTTGATCGCAAAGGTTATTATGTGTAAGTTTCATCCCACATGTGACAGTAGCTATCATCCTTTCCAGAAAATGTATTAATGCCCTTTTGAAATGTTGTAGAGTAGAAGAATAAAATTAACTGTAAATACCTTTGGACTTTTACTGTGTTCCATGCTGTGTCACATATATCCCAAAAATCAAAGCATGACTTTTGATTTTTAATTTCTCCGAACACCTAAATTAAATCTGTCTTCTGTGGAGGAAACCTGTTCTCACAAGCCTGTAAAATCTCTTGCAATAGTACCGTAAACTGATTCTTATGCTGCAAAAAGTTCCCCTTCAAATGCAGACTTTTTTTTCAATAATAGCATATGTAATAAAGAGATTGATCATGTTTTAGGAGTATAATAACAGAACAGAAATACATCCAGGTCTAAGAGGGGACTTTCACAGCTGAAGCTGTTTACACTCAGAGGCTTAATATTATACCACCATCATAAAGCCAATACACACATTGCATCTGAAACATCAAAATATAAAAATATTAAAGTCAGCAATAAATAATGAGATCATAAATTAAGTCCAGTTATATGTCTTCATCAAAGTAACTGGAATGATAGTATTAGTACAAGAATAAGGAGCTTCTGTGGAGATTCAGCACTAATATGAAGGTGCTGACTGAGTAAATGGAAAATGACCCTTCTGTCTTGGAGTCTCACTCAACAATCTGTCCCTGTTGTAGCCAGAGGTTGCTTCACAGTCGACTCAAAGGACTACTACTGTAACATACTCGGTGCATGTGCAGGCCTCTCACCCGGCATGGCCCAGCGCATTCTGAAGCCTGCCCTCTGTCAGGAATACATGGCAGCATTGTTAGACAAACTCACAGGCATAAACAGCACAGTTCTTTGTTTTGCCCTGTTGTTTTTCTTTCTTCTGGTTCTTTCTTTTTGGTTATTAAACAATGCATATTTTTCCCCTGCAGGGTCATGGGCCCAGACTCCCACACCATTAGACTCACAGGATTCTGTTGACAGCAGTGTGGCAAACACTGCTGCGGCTGTCACTGGTAAAGCATTTGTTAAATCTATCAGTCTGTCATCATTTTATTTTATGAGAGAATATCATGTCTTTCAGTTTTAACTTATGCCACTGGCTTCTGTATGCAACAGGAGGAGAAACTAGAGTAACCAGAGATGTTGACCCCTCCCCGGAAAATCCTCTTACTAATGGAACCAAAAACCCACACAGCGTCACAAGGAACTCAGTTAACATCAATAACTCAGAAGCAAAGAATATAAGTACTGTAATCTGGCACTTGCACCAAATGCATCACACACAACTTCTTTTTAAACATTTTTTTTTCCTTTGTAGCTTTCCCTCCGAACACGACAAAGTCCCAAACACAGACCAAAGTGACTCCAGGTAACTACGTTCACTCTTCATGTTCATGTGTTTGAACACCCAGCTGGTGGAGCCATTGAGTTTGGTAACCTTGTTAGCGACTTCCTCTCAACAGCAGGAAAAGAATGACTACTATTTCCCTTCACAAATACAGGAAGCACAGTTTTGACGTAGCGAGAAAATGGGGAAGTCCCCATCCATCTTGAGCTATGGAAAGGAGATTTTCTGCTGTATTTCACAGCACTTGTAGAAAGATCAGGAACTAAAGTGATAGACAGGGTGCTGATATGCTTTCCAAACAGTCAGACTAAATGTCATCTGAAAGTTAACTGACTTAAATATTGACAAATTCAATTTGAAGTTAAATATTGACAAGCCTCTAATGTCTAATAAGCAATTATAAAGTGTTGAAATACTTAAAATTAGGAGTCAAGGATAGAGTTCATACATCTGAAACAGAAAAGATGTGTGTATGATGTGTGTAAAAGAAATTCACAGTTTTATTGTTTTTTTTCTAATCCACAGTAGCAACAACCCCATCTGTAGAAACCAAGGAAAGCGTCACTGTGCTCTGGGGTAATTTTTTTCTCCTTTATATGTTAAATGCCACAGGCATTGTGTTTTGTTTTTATCTCTGGGCACATCGATAGTATCATAATTCTCTGTCTTGAAAGATAAACACATAGTAAAGTAATAGGACAGTCTCCAAATCTGCTGTTTCCAGAACATTAATGTTTGATTGGCCTTAATGTAAAATGAGACAAGATATTTGCTCTGCCAGGTTATCGTAGAGGGTTTTGATACATCATCAAGAATATATAAGCAAAGTTTGTAGATCCGGTGTTCCACCTGTCTTCCTGTGTACCACAGTTAAAATTAAGTAATTAATGTTATCTTTTCTTTTACACCATTTAGATCCAAAGTGGGATGAACCTTTCATTTATGGTGAGAAGCTTCTATTGACTGATCTTATTTGTGTTATTAGTTTTATCTTATCATCGCATTTGGAATTTTTAAGACACATTTCATGTTCAAGACAAGACAAAGGACCTTACTTATAGTGTTAGTTAACACACTTTCAGTTTCAATACACTTTCCAGGTAGATTTAGTGGAAAAATTTGTCCATATTGTAAAACACTAAAAACATCACATCAGGGTGTAGAAGTAACTGTCAAAACAGAAAGACAAACAAAGTCTGTGTAAGACATGATTAAAAGGTTATGCAAAATGCATAATAAAATAATGCTAAATATGAAATCTAACCATAAAGCTCAACATGATATATTCTAAATATACAGTTTCTGAGACATTTGGCATCACTTGATGGTAAAAAGAAAAGATTTTGAACCATTTTGAACACAATGTGACACTTGTCTTCTGACCCTTAATAGAAACCGGGCAGTAAAACTCTCTCTCTCTCCAAATGATTTGTTTTTGTTGTTTTTACAGCTAAAGAAATAACAAATGAAGAAATAACAATAAATGTTTAACTTTTTTATGAGTTTGACCTCAAAAGGTTAAATTAAAACTATTAAAAGGAAGCAGTAATCTAGAAAAGTACAAAAAGAACATTCTCATGTCGCACATGGGTGCATAAGAATATAAATGTTTGGATTAAAAATTATTTCCATTTGCATGTGTCCAGATTATTATTCCCTTCGATATGCCGGGCTAGTCATTGCTGGAGTGCTTTTTGTCTTGGGAATAATGGTTATTAGCTGTAAGTATGACAATTACTGGAAGATTTTTTTCTTTTTCTTTTTTTTTTTTGCAATGTATCATATTTTGTAACATTTAACCTTATTGTTTTATCTTTGTTCACAGGTGGGAAAGTGTGTCGGCTGCCCAGGTGTCAGAAGAATTCATCAAAGTCAGTATTTACACCCACAGTTTTCAATTAAAACCAGCCAGTAATTCTATACGCCTTTCTTCTTAAACAATTCAAAGTGACAATAATAATGTTCTTTATGCGTGAGCCCTAATCTACCTGAATGTACTTTGCCATACTTCCACCATGCAGTTGACAATCTGCAGTTGAGTCATTTAAGTAATTAATATTACAGGCTACTGGGTGTGGTATAGCAAACAAATCACTCACTTCAGAAATAAAACAGCTCAACAGAAGGCCGAGTGCGATCTCTGTGATGATTTATAGATCAAACAGATTCTGATTAAGCTATTTGTTGAGCAAAACCGTAACAGATCAACATTAAATATTTCATTGCTTCATTTTTATATTTGGTAAATATCATTAGTTATGGAAATAGTGCTTGGTTTTTCTTTTTTTTTCCAGGTCGTATCGAGTGGCCCAAGGATAAGAAGACACATAAGTGATGGAGAGAAAAATGTGCAAGTTACAAACTATTAGTCTATCTGGATGAAAACACTCTACTAACACCTGGTGGCATGTGTCTGCATGTAGAATGACAGGCTTGCATGCTGCATGGTGACTGTCATGAAAGAACAGGAAATAGGGAAGAAAAATATTATGCATGCTGACAAGTGAAAAAAAAGATCCATCTCTGCTTTGGTCTTTGAAAATATTCTCTTCTAGATTTTAATCTTAAGTTATATTGGCAATGATTTATTATTTTATATTATTATTCATGGAACAATTCGGCTGTTTCACATTGATTATTATTAAATATAATAATAATAAAAACACAACGCTGCATATGTGTGAATTTACTGCTATCTTTCTCTGCTCTTTGAAAATGTAAAAATAAAGCTGGGTCACTTCCTGCACGCTGCTCACAATCTCAGCACAAATGGATGTTTAGTATGAATGTCTAAGCTTCTTAGTGGCTCTGCGCTTGTAAGTGAGTAAAGCCCAAGAATAAACCACATCTATTGGCACATTATCTTTGCATCCATAAGATATTGGAATTATGCAGAACAAACTGAAAGACACTAAGCACGTTTTACAACAAATTTATTGTCAAAATAAACACAGTTCAGCAATCAGCAAAGCTACAAAATATACAGCAGAATTCCTGATTCTAATAGGTATCAGAAGCTGTGCAAACAGAGCCATCGCATGATATACAGCCACATTCTGCAACTGTTTTCCTATGAGATATCAGGACAAGAAATCCGACTATAAGATGACAAACCCCAGTCTGTGTCCTTCCCTCAAAAATACAATAATCTGGATAAAAAAGTGCATACATACATGTAAATATCGAATATTACATTTTCTTGTTATACTGGAGTAAAACTAAATAACAACACATTTTACATACACATTTAGGCTATTAACAGACTTTCTGTCACTACCAGATGACACCTTTAAACTTATTGAGCATATTAAAAGATTATTTAGTCAAATGTTTTTGCAAAACACATTAAACCTTATTCAGTAAAAACAGTAGCTGATATGTATAAAACCGGACAGTGTCTTTAGCCATAGCAGGCAAACACAAAATGTCACAGTTACACAGATGCTACCAGTTGCAAGATGGACACACGTTGGAAATGGCGTCCAAATCTTTTACTGGTAGTGTTTTAAACCCTGCAGTAGAAGAAATACTACACAGCTACAAGCTTTGTATTATCAGAATACGAGTAGTGTCACGACAGAGAATTTGTAAAGGTAACAGAGTAATGTATGATCACATGTATAAAATAGAGGGAATCCAACACTCCCATTGGCTTTATGTACAAGTATGTTTACTTTCTTCTTATCAGAAAATACATGTGAAGAGAGCGGTTTTGCCATACTAACATATTACTACAAAAGCGTAATATAAAGAAGTACATATTGATATACATAGCCTGGATTTTATCATCTTGAGATAAAAACAACAGGAGTTAAGTTAAACTGTAATAATAATAACTAAAGCCCCTCCCCCCTCAAAAAAATAAAAAAAGTTAAGCTATGTGAATATGAAATATAATGAAAGACAAAGGTGGCCACGCATGACTATAAGAGTCAGATTTTCTTCTCTTTTTTTCTTTTTTTTTGTCTTTTTTTTTGTTTTTAGAGCCCAAGTTGTGGAGATGACAGAGTCAAGGAAAAAAAATAGAAGACTGAAATGTTTTGTAATGTAATTATTGTCAAATAGTCTTCTCGTTGAAATGCTGTTAAGTGAAGGCTTTAAAGCTTACTGGGCAGGGCTACAATCTGAGAAAACACATGCTGTTGGTGCTGAGGTGCTCAGGTATGAACAGAAAAACAAATGCACTTCTGAGAATCTGCTGACATGTCTCTAAAGATACTGAACAGGATGAACTTGTAGATGACACTTTGCAAATAGATATGCAATCTGGTACGTAGATGGCTGTACTTTTATTTTCATTTCATTTACCTGGATTGCAGCCGAGTTTCGGTTCCCCATTGGTAAGATAAGTTGGTGTTTACCTCCGTCCTGGGACAAACCACCAAAATATTTCTGTCCTGTTGCACTTAAACATTTGTCTACAACAAACATAAGGCTGATTAATGAAGTTGTTGGTTGAAAGCTTACACAGAACACTACATGACGCACTTTACAAACTCTCTTTGGAGAGTCAGACCTGCCATTTTCCAGTTAATTTGACGTCGTTTCTCAGCCATCTTCCTGACACTGCTGTGGAGAGCATTAATCTAACTCTCTACAGCAACTGTAGAGCCATTTCCCGTTAAACTGAAACAAGAGCCTTTCAAAATGAAAGAGCAGGTAACAGAAACACCATCATTCATGGTGGTCGATTTATGCGTTGCGCCGAGTGTGCATGAAGATGTGCTTTATGGCCATTTCCACCATTGCTTCATAGTTTGGAACAATGGGAAACACAGTGGGTTTTTTTTTCTTTCCTTTCTTTCTTATTGTACTTCCTCCCATCGTTAATAATGGGCCAGGAACAGACAATGTCAGACAAGCGAGCAGGAGAATAAAGTGTGTGCTGAGCTGGCTTAGAGTGGATTAGTAAAGTTTGCCTCACTCACCGATTATTTCACAGACAGGTCTGTTCCACGTGCACCAAATCAAATGCGCGTACAGCTCGCAGGAATAATTTCCTTTTTAAGGGTGTTAAAAAGGAGGGGCGGGGGATAAAGGGGGGTATGAGTGCTGGCTGTGCTAAATTATCCATTTTAACAAAAGCAGCTTCAAGCCATTTTCACCTTCTTTGATTTGGATTCCTCAAATAGAATCCAATTAGAAGGTTTGAATGTGCTCCAAATGTCTCAGGCTAAATTGTGTGTATATAAAGTACAAATGGCTGGGACAACGACAAAAGTGTACAATGGCAAAAGGAAAACATACTTCATATGTTTCATGTGTATAAGAGATCATGTGGGAGCAAGCGACAAACTGAGAGGTGAGAAGCAAAAGGTTTGTTGCTGTGCAAAGTGTCCTGAGGAAGAATCGGAGATGACATAGCTTCATGCATTGCTCCAGTCTGCTGGGATCTAGACGGTCCCTTTCTGGTCCTGTTCTGTTGGCACGGAGTAAATCCTGAGGAGAAAGAGGACAGGCAACAGGATGAGGAAGATGAGGTGAGACAGAGCTGCATTATTTTTAGGTTCTTTCTCAGTTGTAAGAAAAAAAATAATACAAGCAACATCCCTGTGTGGCAGAACTCAGGAAATGGCAAGTCTAGCTGATTCAGCAGAGCTTTGACAGGTACACTGCGACTGCATCACCTCAAAACACAGCTCATCCCCAGGTGGGACTTATAAACCTGGCAGGGAACTGTTGATCCAACAAGCTGGAGGTTGCTGTGCGATTAAGCCTCTTTTCAACAGAACCATCATTCAGCACCAAACACTGCTAGAGCTGACTGCAGCCCCGTGAGGCAGCCAGTAATCCTGCAGAGGAATTTAACCCTAGCAGACTTGGGTGCTCCGCACTGGCTGTTCTTCCTCTTCCTGAAGGTCTCTTGAAACCAGTTTGAACTCCACAACCCCTCTGACCCAAGTAGTGTTATTATACCGCACCTTTACAACAAAAGAAACCACTTACTCTGCAAAAATCCTTCCAATAGCAAATTGCAGTTAAGTAAAAAGGGGAGGCAGAATGCCAAGAGTGACAGTCTGCATAACTGGTTCAGGCTGTCTGACTGCTGGTTGCCTGTTGTCAAGAGGCCAGGATCATGTTTATTTGGTTGTAGTTTGACGTACAGTACAGCTGTGTACTCATTATTCAGTTCATGAGGTAAGCTTTAAAACAAGCTGGATCCTGTTTTTTTGGTCATACAGACCCAGCAACACCGACTTAGAGCGATTGTTTAATGAATAGCTGGAGAGTATTAGCTGTTAGTTGTGGATGACACAAGCTGTTGTACTAGTTGTGGTGCATGTCCAGGCAAGCTCAAATGGGTGGATGATGGTTGTGTTTTTACTTGTGACTGTTTTCTTTAGTGTTGATGTTAAGATTTTGGATTAAAAAAGGCAGATAAAAAAAGGCGCTGGAAAGGCTGTTAGCAACCAGACTGGTTGTGTCAAGAGACTGAGTCAGTGTGAAGTCAAAACCAAATGTCTTGAAAAGACATGTACAAATAAGGCTAAGAGTGAAAATGTGCATGCTATCCTTGTCAGTGTGACAGTGAAGAACATAAAAAACTAAATCCTATGATAAATTAGATGTAGTTTAACCTTACCCTTGCTGCCGACTCTGCATTTGCCGTCTTACTATCATTACAGCTGCAGGAGGGAAAGGAAAAAAATGGGATAAGGTCATAGTTGTTACAGAGAAAAGTTCATATTTACTTAGGTGTTAACAGCTTCAAAAGGCACACAAGCACCACAGCGGTGCCATGCAAGCACTGAAATGCAGTACATTTGTCAGCTGAGGCAATGTAAAGTTCACATTTCACTACACTGTGTTTCAACAAAACAGAGCACTTACCAACTATGGCTATGACTGAAAGAGCCAACACTGTGGCAGCCACAACAATCACAATCAGAGTCACCTGATCTAAAAGATAAGACATACAAAGTTTAGCTGTAGGTCAATATAGTCAGCGAAAATGAACATCTGTCTTAATATGACTCGTGTTAAAATAAAAAAACCGAAATGACTTGATCAACCCGCAAAACATAATCTCACCTGAGGCATCATCCACACCAGTAGTTTTACCTTGGTTTGGAAGGGGACTATCTGGAAAATCTAAGTTATAAACAAAGAAAAACAAATAGTTATGGTTTTATCTTTACAGTAACGCTCTTTGCAAGACAACTCTGCAGATTCCTTCAATTTTGTATTAAGTTTGGCAAATGCTGCAAGAGTGCTGGGGCTTTTGTAATGAAAAGGTGCTGTTCTTCCACCAGCTGGCATGCTGTAGCCCTGCTCTAAACAGATCTGTAATTCTATCAAATGTCAATCAACATGAAGATGAGGAGTGACAGATACGCGTGGAAAGAGAATGAGAATGCCAATGGTGATTGGATGACTGACAGTATGGCGGAGATGTCAACATGTTCATTGGCCTTTCAGCAGAGTCCACAGGGCTCCAGAGAGCTAACTGATTCCATTCAGGGCTTAATAGCAAGGAAGAGGTAAAAGCCAACAGGGGCCACAGCTTTTCACATATCTCACTGGACTGGAACACCCTGCATACAACGCTGACTTGCAGACAGTAATTAGGGGCCATAACCTTCACATACTCTCCTCTGAGCAGCTGTCAATATAGTGTTTGTTCTTATGACACAGAAGAAACTGCACAATTCAAGTCTCCAGTCTACTGATAGAATGTAAAAAAAACTTACCGTCAGGTTGGTCATTGTCATCCTCCTGATCTATCAAATGCAAAGAAACCAGATCTGTGTAAAAGCATGGTAAAAATACAGACATAAGCAGTTTCAAACCATGTTGAAGTTCATCTTTTGTGCAGCAGAGAAGAGGAGAAGAGGAAATCCAGCAGTTTTAATCTTTAAGCAATGCTATCGATCAGCAGCTTTATAAAGTCTGAGTGAGGCAAAGAGGTTTGAAAGTGGAAAGCTTAAAACTATAAGTAAGAATCTTTTTTTTCACGCTGAAAACCAACACAATATAAAATATGTGTAAAAGAAATAAACTGAGGGCAATAATAAAACCAAACCAACTACACCCATGCCATGTATCTCATCCCACATTTATGTGGAAATGTAGTAAGCAGAAGTTAAATGACCAAAGAATAATTATTTTTGGTGCAAATTCTCTCCTTGGGTGCATTTGGATACTAAAGTGCTGGGAAAAGAATAAAAGTGGTTCTAGGAATTGTTTCTCCTAACACTTTTGATCCATAGAAATGGAAACAGGTCGAAAAGTTTACACAAAACTGGCAGCAGCAGTAACCAACCAGATGATTATTTAGCACCTGGTATATGTCTAAGCGTATATTTCTCCCAAAACCAAAGTACAAAGTACTCTGGTTGTTGTATCAGTTGAAGTAAGTGCTTAATCTTAATAAATGTGCAAGTTTATTCATGTTCCAGACATTTTAAGCCCTAAATTGATGTGATGCAAGAGCCTGTTGCTATTTATGTGGTGTTTTTTTTCTGGGAAAAGAAAGAAAGAAAGAAAGAAAGAAAGAAAGAAAGAAAGAAAGAAAGAAAGAAAGAAAGAAAGAAAGAAAGAA
>JBAMHX010000007.1:16105571-16121839 GCA_037177515.1 Pseudomugil tenellus | reverse complement strand
TATACAGGCATTGCTTTTGAATTGTGGTTGTTCAACACAAATATTGTTAAAGCAAGCAAACATAATAAACTAATACGTTTAATGTCACCAGTAATATTTTGTTAAACAATCCTTAATCCAATCACTGCAATCATGTGTTATCTCAAACATTTTATTAGAGACGTTAACAGGTATTTTGGCCCACTGTTGATCAGCAAAGTGCTCTAAGTTGTCTTGGTTTTGTTTTATTATTATTGTTGCGCTTATTATTAATTTAAACTTAATTAAAAATCAAAAGTAATGTCATATTTTACTAAATTATAATTTAGCACATTTTATTTATTATTATTTTTTCATTTTCAAGTCATTTGAGTAACTATTGTTAATTTAGCCTTTTCTTTAATCAAAGAGTATGAATAAATTTCTGGACCACTATATTGGTTGTCAGACCCATTAGTTGAAATTCATTGCAGTTAAATGAAGCATGAAACCGTAGAAAAGTTTAAGAATGTAGTATTGGATGACTATCACAATTTAACTTTTATGTAGGGAGTTAAATTTACATGTAGCTGAGCTAAAATTATTACAGCAAAATGGCTGACACAATAGTATGATATAAATTCAAAGAGAATAAGAGAATAGAGTTATCTTGTCACAGCAGAATGGTATATATAAATTATATTATTCAGTATTTTACAGTACTGTTGGAAACAATCCAGTGAGTGATGAAACAGAAAAAAACACCATCTTTTCACGAAGAAAAAAAATATCCTTTTTCAGCTGTTTCCTCTTTGGTGTCATTTTGTTTCTTTGTACTATGTGTGCAATGCAAGAAGTCTTATGCCATTTTTTTTGTATTGACAGTAAAGGAAAGCTTTGATTCCTTTAGAACAAACTGTCTCTATAATTTACAAATGCTTTTTTGACATATTTTTAATATACGCTCATAGTTTCCAAAGCCCGATTATGTCTGACTCTAACATTTAAGTCAATGTTTTAAAAAAAAAAAAGATCTTTTAGACATGTTTTCCCCTTCCTGTTTCTTAGGTCCATTCAGCACTGGCTCGCCAGGGAGGGAGTTTGCTCTCTCTTTCATGCAGAATTATGCTCCACAGTATGACAGCCCTCAATTTCAGCTGTATATCACAGCTGTTCACGCTAATACAAAAGTGACCGTCCAAGTGCCTCCTTTGAACTTCAAGCAAGAACAAAATCTGAAAGCAGGAGAAGGGACCATCATCAGCATTCCTACTACTGTTGAGATGTACGGCTGCCAAAAGTCTCCCAACACAGTCCGCATTGAGTCCTCAGCAAATGTTTCTGTGACCTCCCTTAACTACAAGCTATACACAGCAGACACCTCTCTGGTATATCCAACTAATATGTGGGGCATAGAATACTTCATCTTCACTCCTCCTGGATCCCCATATGGCTCCTACAAAGAGTTTGCTGTGACAAACGGAAAGCAGAAGAACAAGGTAGAGATTTTCCCCAACGGACCAATCAAATTCCAGGGCCATGTCTATACAAAAGGCTCTACTATGACAATAGATCTTGAGCCGTATGAGAGCATCCAGCTACAGAGCTCTTATGATTTGTCTGGCAGCAGAGTTTCCTCCCAGCGCCCTGTTGCTGTTTTCACAGGACACACTTGTACCTGGCGTTTCTCGAAATGCAACCATGTTTATGAGCAGCTTCTGCCAGTAAGCAGCTGGGGAACCAGCTTTGTCGTCCCTCCTCTGAGTTTCCAGACAAAATATGACACTGTTTACCTCCTGGCCTCTCAGCCCACACAAGTCATGGTCAACAAAGGCAAGAAAAGCAGTCGCTTCAGTTTCTCTAAGGGCCAGATGAGGATGGTTGAATACCGTAATAATGAGCCATTGTTTATTAAGGCTGATCATGGCATCCAGGTCCTCCTTCTCTTCAACGGTGTCAAAATAGGCTTGGACCAGTTCTACGACCCATTTTTGACGACCATTATGTCCACAGACCGTTTCTGTTCTTCTTACTCACTGGAGGCAATTGGGAGTTTTGAAAACAAAGCCTTGATTGTTGCACAAACCAGGGCAACAGCAACACTGAGATATGACAGTGAAAGCTTGCCAAAAGGTGTTAAATGGGAAAATATAGAAGGAAGCGATTTTTCCTGGTCAGAAATATCCTACAAAAAAACATCTGGCAACAACATTCACACTGTGTCTAGCTCTGGTTCTAGCTTTGCTCTCTACAGTATAGGACTTCGTCAGATGAATGGCTATGGCGCACCAGGACAGTGCATGCAACAAGGTAAGGTGCATATAGGAGCTCTCTACCCTACTATCACAGTGTGAACATTGCAAATTAAATGACTACGATGATAAGTACATTAATCTCACATTGTTTTTCAGGAAGCAGCTCTTTGTCCTGCAGTAGTGTCACCTGCAGTTCTAATGAGGTGTGTGAGATCGATAGTGGGTATCCCTCTTGTGTTCCCAAACCACCAAAGTTAATCACTGGTACCTGCTGGGCCATGGGAGATCCTCACTACCGCACTTTTGATGGTCTACATTTTGACTTCATGGGTACTTGCACCTATGTCATCGCTAAAAACTGTGGAAAAGACAGTCATCTTACAGCCTTTGAAGTCCTTGCCCAGAATGAGAATAGAGGAAGCCGAAGAGTGTCCTACGTCGGCCTGGTCACGGTAAAGGTGTACGGCGTGACGATCACAGTAGCTCGATCTGAGACAGGTCGTATAAGGGTAAGGTTCTTGATTTTATTCATGAAAGATGAAATTTTAAAAAAAATCAAGTCTCTCTGCACCATTTATAGCAATTTTATGGTTAATGTTGCAAATTATGATACAGCTTCTCTTTTTTTTTTTTTGCAGATTGATGATAGCTTGTGGAGTTTGCCCATAGTATTGAACAATGGCAAACTGAATATGTTTCAAAGCGGCCGCTCTGCAGTCATAGAGGCTGATTTTGGTCTGACAGTTCGTTATGACTGGAATCACAATCTTGTGGTCACTTTGCCTAACAGTTATGCTGGAAAGACTTGTGGTCTCTGTGGTAACTTCAACGGCAAATCTAATGATGATTTCATCACACCTTCTGGCACTCAGGCAAATGGGGCTGTAGCCTTTGGGAGCAGCTGGAAGGTGCCAGGGATCATAGAAGACCCTCAATGTAGAGATGACTGTGTGGGTGGGTGTGGTACCTGTGACCAGAACCAGATGAAAAACTGGGAGAGTGACTCATTTTGTGGCCTCATGACACGTAAAACAAATGGTCCATTCAGTGAATGTCATGCAGCTGTAGAGCCACAAGCATACTTTGAGAGCTGCAAATATGATTTATGCATGGGAAATGGTCTGCGACAGTTTCTTTGCAGGGCTCTTGAGGCTTATAGTGATGCCTGCCAGGATGCTGGGATCCAAATTCAAAACTGGAGGGTGATGGCAAAATGCTGTAAGTAGAGTGATGACTTAACTCAAGTATGTATTTATCAATTATGGTAACAAACATTTATCAATTTTTCTTGTTTGTTTTCCCTAAAGCTGTCAAATGTCCAGTCAACAGCCATTACGAGCTCTGCGGTAATGCCTGCCCTGCCACTTGTTCTGACCCTAATGCTCCATCCAAATGCAAACGTCCCTGCATAGAAACCTGCACTTGTAATCCAGGCTTTGTTTTGAGTGGAGAAATGTGTGTACCTGCTGCTGAGTGTGGCTGTACATATGAAGGTCGTTACATTCCTGCTGGGGAGGAATTTTGGGCTGACAACAGCTGTAAGCAGTGGTGTAAATGTGTTTCTGGAAAAAGACATGTAGAGTGCCAGAATAAAGGTTGTGGGGCTGGCCAACAGTGCAAAGTGATTGACGGTATAAGGGGATGTCAAGCAGTGTCCTTTAGCACCTGCCAGGCCACTGGTGATCCTCATTATGTGACCTTTGACAAGATGAGGTTTGACTTCCAGGGTACCTGCGTGTACCAAATGGCAGCACTCTGTTCCAAGGATCCAGGGTTGGTGCCCTTTGAAGTACTGGTGCAGAATGATCACCGGGGCAGCAAAGTGGTTTCCTATACCAAGTTAGTAGAAATCAAAGTGTACGCCAACAGCATTGTTATTACAAAGACACACAATGGCCTGATTATGGTAAGAGCTACAAAGTGTTTAGTGCATCATAGTTTCATTTATCAATACTGTTAATAACCTAATATTGTTTAGAATATCATATCATAGCATCGAAATAACATTGACTTCTCTCCTTCAGGTGAACAATGAGCTAGTCAACCTCCCTTTTAAGCTAAATAAAGGACAAGTATCTGTATTCAGGAGTGGCTGGTATGCTGTTGTCACAACAGATTTTGGACTTAAAGTTGCCTTCAACTGGCAAAACGCTGTATTTGTAACACTGCCAAGCAGCTACATGGGAGCCATTTGTGGCCTCTGCGGCAACTACAATGGCAAACCCCAGGATGATTTGACCCCTAAGAATGGCGACAAACCTGTTAAACCAGCAGATTTTGGTGCCAGCTGGCAAGTGTCTGAGATCCCAGGCTGTGTCCATGGGTGTAAAGGGGTGTGTCCCAACTGTGACATCACCCAGAAGATTCAATATGAAAAGCAAGATTATTGTGGTGTGATAAGAGACCCTAAAGGACCATTTCATGACTGCCATGCCAAGGTGGATCCAGCTGGCCACTTTGAGGACTGTGTTTATGATGTGTGCCTGTACAATGGCAGGAAGGATGTGTTGTGTCAGGCTATTACATCATACACATCTGCCTGCCAGGCTGTAGGGGCCAAGGTAGACAGCTGGAGGACCAGTCAGTTCTGTGGTAAGAAATCTATTAAATTGAACATAAAAAAGATTTAATTTAATAGTTATTTGCTCTATTTATTTTTATCTGATGTATTTTTGCATATTTTATTGAGTCTTTCTGCCATTTCTCTTTTTTTTGTATTAATCATGAATTGTCACAACTTCAACTGTGTTTATAATGATATATGTGTGTCACCATCTTTTGAACTGTATTTTCAGCAGTGAAATGTCCCATTCACAGCCACTATGAACTGTGTGCTAGTGCCTGCCAAGCAACCTGTGATACTTTGGCTCCTCCTCAAGGATGCAAGGCTCCTTGCCAGGAAGGGTGTTCCTGTGATGATGGGTACATCCTCAGTGGAGACCGCTGTGTTCCCTTCTCACAATGCGGCTGTGTCCACAACGACCGCTACTACCGCAATGGTGAAGTGTTTTATCCCAGTGGAGAGTGTCAGGAGCAGTGCAAGTGCACTAAAGATGGGGAGGTGATGAATACAAAAATTATTCAAAAGGGATAATTTGGCACCCATTCGCATGATCTTGCTGCTGGATGTTTTAATCACTTCTGTTGTTGCTTTTACATCTTTCTCAGGTTGAGTGCAAGAAGTTCACATGTGGCTCAAATGAAAAGTGTGGAATAGAAAATGGTATACACAAATGTCACCCAGTTGGAAAAGGTGTGTGTCGGGCCTCTGGTGACCCCCACTACTTCTCTTTTGATGGGAAGAAATTTGATTTCCAAGGCACATGCACCTACACGCTCTCTCAGACCTGTGGGCTGGAAGGTACCCACCTGGAGGCTTTTTCAGTAAAAGTGGAGAATGTGCAGTGGGACCGAATGAAGGGAAAGAAAAAGGTTTCTGTTGCCAGGCTGGTTGCCGTGGAGGTCCATGGGTTCACCCTAATTCTGAGGAACAATGTGTTTGGAGTGCTGGTGAGTGCTCATTTCTCATTTATACAGCATCTATTTTTTGTGTTATAGTATTCTTAAGTGTCACTTATTCCTCTCTCGTAGGTAAATGGAGTGTTTAACAACCTTCCTGTGAATCTTAATGAAGGAGCTGTGAGAGTCTATCAAGAAGGCACAAATTATGTTATTGCAACAAATTTTGCTCTCTTTGTCACTTACGATCTGGTCTATCATGTGACAGTCACAGTACCTGGCAATTATCGTGGCAAAGTCTGCGGCTTGTGCGGCAACTTTAATGGCAACAGAAACGATGAATTCCAGATGCCCAACAATGAACTCACCACAAATGTCAATGTGTTTGGAAAATCATGGAAGGTCACCATTCCTAATGTGGTGTGTGAAAATGGTTGTCAGGGGAATGATTGTCCTGACTGCACACCAGCTCAAACGGCTGTATTTTCAAAGACCGCTTACTGTGGTATCCTTACAGCACCCCAAGGTCCATTTGCAGTCTGTCACAGCAAACTGGACCCACAGCTGTACTTTGATGACTGTGTGTTTGATGTCTGCGCCTCCAACGGCGATGGAAATGTGCTTTGTGACAGCGCAGCAGCCTATGCCTATAACTGTCACATGGCAGGAGTGGATGTCAAAAGCTGGAGAACTCCTTCCTTCTGTCGTAAGTGACAGAATTTATATTTATTTAACAAATGAATGGTTGTTCAATGTAATAATATATAATAATATATTTTTCTTTTCTTATCTTGGTTTGCTACAGCTATGAAATGCCCCACCAACAGTCACTTTGAGGTGTGTGCAAAGGCCTGTTCTGCATCTTGCCCAGGCCTCACAGATATAGTTGAGTGCCCCACAGGCTGTACAGAAGGATGTGAATGTGATACTGGCTTCCTATTCAATGGACAGACGTGTGTAAAAGAGACTGATTGTGGCTGCTATGAAAATGGGAAAAGTTACAAGGTAGAATTTAATGTCATTTCATACTGCATCCAGTATTAAGATACACTATAGAATCAAATTGTTATCAGCAAAATTTACTTTTTTTTTCAAATGGACATCTTGAACCTTGTTTTGCCGAGCGTAACTTTTCTTTTGTGGGGCTCGGGGATGTTTTGTGTGATTGGTCGGACATTTGAGGTACGAGGGGTTAAACATGAAGTGGAAAATTGTCACCTGTACGTATTTGACGTCGTATGGTTATAAACAGCTGAACAAAGTAGTGATAAAGCAGGAAAATCTATACAACCACACCCACCGCCACGTACAAACTTTTCATTAAAAATCTGCAGTTATCCCTGCCCTGTCAGGAACTTCCAGGCTAAAATGAACTTTTTTCTTTGTGGCCTTGAGAACAAGAACAAAAGTTCTCGCTTGTTATGGAATATGTAACAAGCTTTACTTTAAATGAAATTTTTCTGTGTCTCCAGCCTGGTGAAGTTGTGTATGAGGAGAACTGTAGCACAAAGTGCACATGTAATCCACACAAAGGCCTTGTTTGTGAAAAGCATTCCTGTCCTCCTTCCACCAAATGCATGATCAAGCAAGGAATCAGGGCATGTCATAATACAGGTAAGATAAAAATTATATATATTTGCAGTTATTTATTGAAACTCATATTTCCATTGAGTAAATAAAGTAAAATAAATATTGTGTTTTTCTATGCACGCTTAACTTTTTCTTGCTTGTTTGTTGAAGATCCCTGCAAAGATGCGAAATGTCGTATTCAGGAAAATTGTCAAATTAAGAACGGCGATGCTGTGTGCATCCCCAAATACACAGGCACCTGCTGGGCCTGGGGCGACCCCCACTACCATACATTTGATGGTTACAACTTTGACTTCCAAGGAACCTGCAAGTATGTCATCTCCAAGTCCTGTGGTAATCTAGATGGTCTAGTTCCATTTTCTGTCAATGAGAGGAATGATAACAGAGGAAACACAGCCGTTTCCTATGTCAGAGAAGTAGATGTGCTTGTCTATGGATTCACCATCACCATCCGAAAGAGCCAAGTCGGTCGAGTCACGGTGAGATTTTAGCCTCTTGCCAGTTTGACCTGTTTTCTTTAGTGTGTGTGGTCTACAAAATGAACTGGTACATCTTCTACAGGTGGATGGAGAGCTGCTGAATCTTCCCGTGCAGCTGGGTGAGGGTGAGGTATCCATTTTTCAAAGGGGGCCATCTGCAGTGGTGGAAACTAATTTTGGTTTGTCCGTCTCCTATGACTGGAACTGGCATCTTGTCATCAAGCTTCCCAGCAGCTATTACGGCAGTGTCTGTGGTCTGTGTGGCAATTTTAATGGTGACAAAAGAGATGAGCTCCAGAATCCAGCTGGAAAAGCTGTCTCCTCAGTGACAGAGTGGGGAAAGAGCTGGCAAACACCTGATCAGGACAAAGACTATCCCTGCTGGGACACATGTAAGGAAAACTGCCCTACCTGTGATGATAATGAGCAGAAACTCTATAAGACTCAGGATTTATGCGGGGCCCTCACAGCCAATACAAATAGTGTTTTTAGGGAATGTACTGGGAAATTGGACCCCCAAGCGTTTATGGACAATTGTGTGTATGACATGTGCTTCAGTAAGGGGGATAAAAAGATGCTGTGCCAGGCTCTAGCCTCATATAATTCACAGTGCCGTGAGGCAGGAATAATAATAAAAGACTGGAGGAAAAAGTTTGGATGTCGTAAGTATTTAACAAATGGCATTCACTCAAGCTTGCAATCAAATATTTAAGATTTTCCTTTTTGGTTGATCAATGTATGAATTTAATTTCCATCCAGCAATGAACTGTCAGAGTCACAGCCACTATGAAGACTGTGCCAGCCCTTGCCAGCCATCATGCCCATTCCCTGAGGAGACGCAGAAGTGCAATGGTGATTGTGTGGAGGCATGCGTGTGTGATAAGGGTTACGTACTCAGCGCTGGTGTCTGTGTGCCTGCTAAATCATGCGGTTGCTCTTATGAGGGCCGCTACTACAAGCCAGGCCAGCAGTTCTGGGCTGATGAGGCTTGTGGTCGTCTGTGCATATGCGACACCACCATAGGCATGGTGACATGTCGCGAGGCTTCTTGCTCTAGCAAAGAGAAATGCATGATGGTGGATGGAGAGCATGTCTGTCAACCCATCAGTTATGGCACATGCACAGCCTCAGGTGATCCACACTACCGCACTTTTGACGGCCGTAGGTATGACTTCCAAGGAACGTGTGAATATCAGCTGGCCAGACTGTGCACTCAGCAGCCTGGACTGGAGCCGTTCACAGTGATTGTGCAGAATGACAACAGGGGAAGCAAGGCTGTGTCTTTCACAAGGACTGTTAAATTTTCCATCTATGGTACCACCCTCATCTTGAGCAGAGAATACCCCTACAAGGTCTTGGTAAGTGTAAAAGTGGAGGTATGGATAATGACATAAATAGCTAATGTAATAAAAAAGAGTTATTTTGTTTTATTAGAGAAATAGGACACAGCCTCGCATTATTGGAAATAACAGCACAAATCCTCTCAGCCTTATTTAAATGAGTGGATGATAATTCCTTTTGTCGCTGCGCCAATTCTGACATCCTTCATGCTTTTCTGCATATATATTTAATTGCATATTAAAATGTTGATCAGGGATTCTTTAATTAAACTAAGATTTAAACGCACATTAGAATGGATTAACAAGGTCCATAGAATTATTAAATCTATAATTTCCTAAAAATATCCCTCGCTCTTTTCCTCTATGTCTTCTCTTCAGCTCAATGGACAGCTTGCTTCACTGCCTCTGGATTACAGTGATAAGCTAGTTGTGTTTGTGAGTGGTCGTACAGGTGTCGTGGAGACAGTTGCTGGGATCACTGTGAGTTTTGACTGGCAAAGCAGGGTGAGCGTCACTCTGCCCAGCAGCTACCAGGGCTCTGTGTGCGGTCTGTGTGGCAACTATAATGGGGAAGCTCAGGATGACATGATCATGCAGAATGGCAAAACTGCCTCTGATGGAACTAAGCTGGGGGAGAGCTGGCAAGTGGCCCTCACACCTGGTTGTTCATCAGCCTGCCAAGGGGCGTGGTGCCAAGTCTGCTCAGACTCCGAGAAAAAAGCATACCAGGCCACCAAGTACTGTGACATCATTGTTGACAAGGCAGGGCCTTTCAGAGAGTGTCATAGCTATGTGGACCCTGCTTCCTACATGGAGGACTGTGTGTATGACGTTTGTCAATATCAAGGGCACCAAGGTTCAGTGTGTGATGCTGTGGAAGTGTATGTTTCTGCCTGTCAGAGCCAAGGAATCACCATCCACCCCTGGAGAAAAAATTCATTTTGTCGTGAGTTGGAATTTGTGTTTTAATTTATACTGACTTTTTGTTTTAAGCATTTTAAGTGTCTACATCATGTTTAATCTCGTCTCATCCTGTTCTGCAGCAATGGAGTGTCCAGCGAACAGCCATTACACCCTGTGTGCCTCAGGTTGCCCAGCTACCTGTGCTAGTTTAACTTCACTATCTACCTGCCACAGGAGATGTGGTGAAGCCTGTGAGTGTGACCAAGGTTACCTACTGAGTGGAGGTACCTGTGTGCCTTTGAAAGACTGCGGATGCTCCTATGATGGTCAATACTACAAGAAAGGGGATATTTTCTACCCTGAAGGCAATTGTATGGAGCATTGCATCTGTGGAGAGAATGGGGCTGTATCTTGCCAAAAGGCTAAGTGTCGTCCAGGAGAAGTCTGTAAGCTTGTAAATGGAATTAATGGTTGCCACCCAGAGGGCCAAGGAAAGTGTGTGGCATCAGGCGACCCACATTACATATCCTTTGATGGACAGAGGTTTGATTTCCAGGGTACCTGTGTCTATGTACTGGCCAAGGTTTGTGATGATGATAAAGGCCAGCTTACACCATTCACTGTCACTCAAGGCAATGAAAAGTATGGAAATGGAAAAGTGGCTGTGACCAAATCTGTTGCAGTGACAGTGTATGGTTATGTCATCTACATCCAGCAGCGAGTGCCATGGAAAGTTATTGTGAGTACAACATTATTTCCAAAGCACCTCTGCATGTTTTTGATTTCCTCACAAAATATCTAACAATGATTATATTCCCTCATATTGTTGATCCAGGTGAATGAAGAACTTGTCAACCTGCCTCTCTCCCTGGAAAAGGGGCGTCTCACAGTCACCCAGGAAGGTCGTAATATAGTAGTGAAAACAGCCTTTGGGTTGAAAGTCCTTTATGACACAGTGTACTATGTTGAGGTGATCGTTCCTTCTACATACCAGGATAAGATGTGTGGTCTATGTGGTAACTACAATAAGAAAACTAATGATGACTTCATACTTCCTGGTGGCAAAATAACAAACAATGCAGATCAATTTGGAAAGGCGTGGGTGGTTGATCTGCCCGAGCATGTGTGTGGAGGCTGTGGAGCTCAATGTCCAGCGTGTGATCAGGCCAAGGTTGCTTTGTATGGAAAACCTGACTCCTGCGGCATCATAAGTGCACCTAACGGGCCTTTTAAAGCCTGCCACACTAAAATCAACCCAGAAGCATATGTATCTCATTGTGTGTTTGATGTCTGTGCTGTGGGTGGCAATAAAGAAACACTGTGTGACAGTGTGCAGGCCTATGTTCTGGCCTGCCAAAATGCAGGGGTTCAAATCCAATCATGGAGAAGCAGTTCCTTCTGCCGTGAGTTACACACACTGTTTAAAGCATGTGTCCGTGTTTTCTGTGCTTGACTAATTCTATTTATAAATTTATGATTATGTTGTAGCTGCCTCCTGCCCTCAGCACAGCCATTACGAGGTGTGTGCCGACACCTGTGCTACAACATGTGCCAGCTTTATTCAGCCAGTTTCCTGCCCTGAAAGCTGTTTTGAAGGATGTGAATGTGACAGTGGCTTTGTTTTTGATGGCAATCAGTGTGTTCCCCTCAATAAATGTGGATGCGTGCACAACGGCACATATCTGATGGTAAAACTTTACTTACATCATGTTCACATGCATTACGACTGAGTTTAATAAACTATATTCGTAAAAATACAGAAATTTTACATTCATGTCTCAGAAATTAAACAAAAATATAGTTTTTTATTATAATTTTGCTAGCACTGCAATAAGCTCTGACAACAAACTATGTTTCAGGTGGGCCAAACAGTAGTGGACAAAGATTGTAAGTCCAAGTGCATGTGCCATCCGTCCGGGCTGGTAAAGTGTGAAAAGCTGTCCTGTGCCAATGGGGAGGTTTGTGATGTGAGAGATGGGGTCAGGGGTTGTCAGATCAAACAGCATCACTGCACTGTCAGCCAAGCTGGCATGCTGAGCTCCTTTGACGGCATGGCTGGAGAGATCGGGGCACAAGGGGCATTCGAGGTGGCGTTGCTGTGTGATGAGGCCGCTGAGCAGTGGTTCCGTGTGGTCGTGGATGTCAGGATCTGCAGAAAGGGGGCACCTCCCGCTGCTGCTTCCGTGTATGTGTTCTTCAGGGACTCTGTTGTGACAGTGAACAGCCAACATGAAACCTGGGTGAGGAATTTCATCCTTTATACGAGCGTTTTGATGCAGAAACATGTTTTCATTGTTAATCTGAATAATTTTTTTTCTTCTTACTTTTCCATCTTTGTATCCTTCAGGTGAATGGCAGGAAAGTGACTCTTCCCAGCAAAGTGACAAATGAGCTTTCGATCCGAATTTCTGACAGGAGTATTGTCATTGAGAGGGCATCAGCTGTACGGGTCACCTATAAAATTTCACAGGAGGTCACTGTCACTGTTGACAATCGCCTGTCTGGTAAAATGTGCGGCGCCTGTGGCAACTACAATAACAACACAAAAGATGATTTGACAACAGCAGATGGGAAAATCACCACTAATATGTCAGTAGTTGTTGGTTCATGGACTGCTGGAGACTTCCCTAGATGGTAAGTACTTGAAGCGTATAGATCAACATTTCATGGCAAAGATTTATTGCTGTTTTCAGTGAGATGACAAAATAGTCCTTGGAATCACATCACAGCTGTCCTCGTGTTAACTTGAAGTGTTTGAATGAAATGACTACCCCTGACTGTTTGTTCTTTATACGCTTGAAGTTAAAGGAGAAGTCTTTTATTGCTTTTATTATTATTATTATTATTATTATTATTATTATTATTATGCAAATGGCAAGCTTGACTTGACTGCTAAAACAATCAGATCTAGATCATCAAGAGATGGGACAGTGATACAAGCATTCTCTTAACAGCGAGAACTAAACAAGGACTCCACCGAGTCCTTTTAAAGAAATGAGAGTGTGGTTTTTAATTGCATTTGGCTCAATTTAATTAAGAAATGCAGGAGAAGCCCCTATGGTAATTACTGATTAAAAAGCAGGTGAGGCTGATAGGCACGGCCATCAAAAGCTACCAAGCTTGGAAACCAATCACTTCCTGTCATCAAGGACACTGAACACTCATCTGGGATAATTTGGGAGTCCTTGATTTCATTTACACATCTTAGCCTTAAGTCAACCCTGAGAGTTTTAGGCATTCGCTTTCCTTTTTTGTCAAATATCCCCCAACCTTAAAAAACACAAGAAATAATATGATTCAGGGTTTGCGCTTGACTAACTTGTGCCAGAGTGGACCTGATTTTACATTGACTACAATTTCTTTTTGTTTTATTCGTTGCAGTGACCTGTAGAAATGCTTGTTCCTGGCTAATTAACACATCTGGAATACAGGTAAAAAATAACTAAATAAACTGAAGTACTTTACTTTAAGAAATGTGAACATGTATCATGACTTATGAAGCAGATAGAGTCTGTGTAATTTATATGTCTGCGTTTCCTCTCTGCTCTACAGGATGAAGATCCCTGCTTGTTTACAACCCCCGCTCATCAGTCTGCCACTTCCTCTTGATTCATAAAGTAGTTCTCATTGTTTCTCTGCAATCTTTTTCTTTACTGTTCTCTTAGGATTTGTAGCTCCATGCGCTTTACTCTAGTCCAATATTTCCATCTAGTGGAGAGAAATATAAAGCATGTTATACCTTTTTTTCCACAAAACTCCATGTAAGGAAAAGAAGCAGTTTAGAGCTAATAAAGCTAACTATCCTTTAAGAATATGTTTGCTAAGAAAATGTGTCCTCTTTACTGTTCTGACGAATAAATGTGTATGTTTTCATGACAGCATGTGCTGCAGTCCTTTGTTATACCCAGAAAACATAACAGTTGGCATCTTGTGTTTGGCTTTTGCTGCAGATTATACAAGCTGTGAAAGAAATCTCATGCCGATTAGTTAGAAAGCAAAGTCCTTGGAGTCAGAGGAAATAGAATAACAAAATTCCACAATGTCCAGCTAACTAACTACAACACTGAGATAGGACCTGCTTCCAGCTTGGTCTAGCTGTGTGTTTGCTCACAGAGGAAAATCTGTCACTGCTGTGGGGGAGTGACTTTATGAAAACTCTTACATTGCTGAAAGAAAACTACCTCTGTTGCAAACTGCCGTGGCCCTGAAAGCACTCTAATGTTTATGATTTCACTTCACAGTTGTGAGCCCCAAACCCCCCTTACACCATCTCTACAGCTTGTAAATCACACAGCAGCACAACAAGCGCACCGTTAGATGGTGCTTATGTCCCTTAAATTAGCCTACGGAGAGACATTAGCATGATTTACAGCTTATTGAGGAATCACATTAGCTGTCAGTGCTGGCAACAAAACTCATATGGCAATAATACCAGTGTTCCAGTGCTTGTGATAAGTGTACAGAGGCAGTTATGGGTAATTTTGGGGAGTAACTTTGGTGACTCCCCGCCCCCTTCTGCCTCATTCCTAAAACCAGTCCAAGAGGGAACAGAGCTGGGATAAGTTGTGAAGCACAGCATAGACTTTTCTGCACAGAATGCAGCCGTAATTTTCTTAAACTTCTGTTTTATAAGTGAGATTTTCTTTTTTTTTCTTTTTTTTAGTTTATTGTAAATTTGCAAAATTTGTATCTATTTGGCTGAAGTAACATTTAAGTGCGAAACGTCTTTGTTTTGTTTCTGAGTGGGGTTTATTTTGTCAAGTTTGAGTCATTAGCAACCTGGTAAACGGTAAGTTTATTTTTTCCCAGTTACACCTATTTAAATACCACTTCAATTGTATTTATATTTCTAAAACTAGAAATAATGATAGAAATATAAATTATATGTAGGCCTAATAACTTTCATAGTTAAGTTCGTTTGCTTTGTCTGTTTTTACTTTTTATTTCCTTTTATTGCGATTTTCCCTGATTAACTTCGTGTCCATTTACGTGTGCTGCGCTTTACCACGTGACCGTGTCGTTTGCTTAAAAATACACTGCTTCATGTACATTTTCTGTTGCCGCAATTATAAGTAGATTGAATATGTAAAAAGTTTTAAGTTACATGTAGTAGTATGTTTTCGCACTGAATTGAGTTTGGCGTCACACTTCTGCACTCGAGTTTGCCACAAAGTTTGTGGCAAAGAAAATCCTTCCGTTAATGTGCGGATCAATACCGAAATGTCGACACCGCCGATACCACCCTTTTTCTATTTTCATGTTAGAATACCAATATTTTTTAAATTTAGTACAAATATATTGTTTATCGCCAACGTAAATGCAGTAAAAAGTAAGTATGATATCAGGATCTTGTCTAAATTATACCCAGTTTATAGGGACTACTTTTCCTTCCGCCTGGCATAGTTATAAATGAGGAAATAAAGGATAAGGTAGCGGTGTTGCAGAGCAGCTGTGTGTTGATTGCTGCCTCAATGATCCTTAAAAGTAACTTGTGGCGCTGAACAGTAACAGCACTGTATGATGTGCTGAAAGGGTCAAACATACTCCTGCAGCTGCTGGTAGGTAACAGGTAAAACCACTATCCAGGAAGAGAAAATGTGGAACTCCATATAACTGATGCAGAATTTGGGGAAAGGGATTTTCATCTGTCTCTTGTTGAGGTGTACGTGTTGTTTGTTAGACAACAGGAGTTTTCCTCCTAAGGCCTCCTGTTCAGGTAAGTATAATATCAAATATAGTTATTAAATAAATTAATGTTGCAGTAAATTGCTGTATGAGTTTAGCTTTGAGTGATATTTGTCCTAGTGATGTCTGCTGGCATCAATTCAAGGGTGAGGTCGGTGAGGATGCTTGCAGTGGCTGAGTGTCATGAAATATTTAATAAAACAGACATTGTTGGGATTTTTTAAAAAAAACACGCTGCTCAAAAACATTGAATTGATCAGATGACAGATAACATAAATCACTTTAATTTCCTTAGACTGATGGCTAACAGAATATTTCATCATGTAACTGTTGACAAAGAAGCTTATTATTGTAGTGTTGGTAGCTATATTTGTTTATTTCTTTTTATTACGAATGTCAGTTTGAGTCACAACACATTTTATAAAACTGATTCCTTCAACTTTAGTATAAGTTGCATTGAAAGGGATTTTCCAAACACATCAAGTGTTTGTGCAAAGTATCCGTATCAGGTCGGTGTCACATATAGCTTACCCACTTGAATTTTATGTATGTATGTGTGTGTGTGTGTATATATATGTATGTGTGTATATATGTATGTA
>JBAMHX010000007.1:16075688-16087291 GCA_037177515.1 Pseudomugil tenellus | reverse complement strand
TAGATAGATAGATAGATAGATAGATAGATAGATAGATAGATAGATAGATAGATAGATAGATAGATAGATATTAATCAAAACATGCCAAAAACAGTCAATTTAGTCAAGTATGTTGTTGAGACAATGGATCTGTGTCTAGATGTGTACATTTTATGTGTTCTCACTTGTTCAGCTTTAATGAGATTAAATGATCAATTATTCCATAAATATAAAATATTCAATAGAGAATAATGATGTATTGTGCCTGCATAATTTATTTTAGGTCAGACCTGATAAAGCTTTACATGCTTCTTTAGTATGCTTGTTATTATTTATGATACTGTCTGATTAGTTTTTTCATGTAGACATTTTTCTTGTCAACCTCTCAAACACATATAAAAACTAATCATTTATGCTACAATTACATTTTCCCTTTCTGATAATAAAGTATATTTTCCATTGAACAGGTAAAGGAAAAGAAAAAAACAGGGAAAAAAAGTTACAAAACAGAATTTTGATGTTTCCAGTATACACAAGCTATTTCCTCAAAAACTTCACCCCACACATGAGAGATAAAGCACTAGGTCTATTTCCACACTCTCCGTGGAACCAAAGAACAAAGTTAAGTCTTTGAGAAAGTTTCTCCATTAGGAGAAACCTCCTCCATTATGTGGCCATGCAAACCAGACATTCATCAGAAAACCTTCAGCATGGGATTGCCATCGCTTATTTTCTATGACAGCTTCTGTCATGCTCCATTACGCTACAGAAAACAAACCACATCTTCCTGTCTGTTACACGCGTCACCTGACACACGTAAATGCGTTTTTTTTTTCTCTCTCCTTTTCTCTTTTAACCTACACTGCTGTGAGGAACAATAGGAAAGAAGTTATTTTGTTTTGCTCTTTGAATAATATCTATTAAGGACAAGGCAGCTCTGTCTTTACAGCAACCCACACACAATAAAAGAGAGAGAGGGAGAATTTCCGGAAAGAAATGCAAATCCAATCGAGACAACCTATGAAACCCTGGGTTTGCCAGCTTATATTTTTGTTAGATCAGTGTTTCTTCTTAAAATGACTTTCATTTCCACTATTACCACACTAGTATCACTGTACTAAATAATACACCCCTGCATTGTTTTGCGACATGCTGCATAACACCTGATAAAGGTTTCTAACAAAATTCATGCATCAGTCATAACATTTAAATATGTTTCATTTTCAACTTCAAGAGGTGTTACTACAGCCTTACTCAGTCTTGAGTCATTTCATCTTTACCTCAAAAAGTATCATTTGACCTTATGTCTGATCTTTTTTTAAACCAGAATACCAAGTTTTACCAGATGCAAAAGTTACTCGAGTCTTTGTACTTTTTGTTCTGACACATTGCATGACAGAAGCAGGAAGCAAGGGGATGGCTTTTTATGCTTTGTCAAAGAATAAGAGGATGCAAGCGCATTTTGGGTTAACCCTAACTGTCTGCCACAGCTAGGCTGTGCTTCATTCAGACCGAGGTGGTGGAAACCCCTGGACATTGAGTCACGCGCGTGGGAGGCTGGGGATTCCGGCGACCTTTCTCTTTTGGCTTCATCCACAGAAAAGAAAGAAGCAGTGCATAACCAGTTTCCTCATTTTGTGGTTTATCAGACTTTGGGCAGTAAAAATACTTGTGTGTGTTCACCCGGGCATGTTCAGCACAGAGCGAGTACAACAACAGTGAAGAGAAGTGTGTCACTCTGTCACATCACACAAGTTGCTTGTCTGGCATTAATCAAATGGGGAAATGAGAACATGTTACTAAGGGTGGAGATGCATTAGGGATTCCCCAATAAACCTCTGACTGCTGGATTCACCCTATTTATGATGTCATACATAATTCACTTACATTACTTACTGAATAGTTCATGTACAATGTTTTTCTAGAACAGTATTTATCCAATAACACAAGCTGGGAAATACTGTTGAAGTTTAAAAACTTTCTTTTAACAAAAAGATTTATCATCCAACACAACATAGTCAACACCGAATCTATCAACAAAGCTCAAAACTGAAAAGTGGTAGGGGTGTCATTTCCAAACTTATAGATAAAATGAACTTTACATAAACTCTCATCATAAAAATCTATCTAACTAAACACACAGACACACACACAAGTAAATCAGCTGAAAGTTGTTAACAGGTTCAGCAGTATCAACATCGAAAAGAAACAACACCTGATCATATTGGGTAAAACTGCTATGAAGCTGCTGCAAAAGCCTAAAATAAGAACAGCATGTCGTGTTTGTATTGTTACAAGAACGATGTATCAAGAGCAGACATACTCACATTTATCAAAGTGCATGTCAGAAACGTTTTTTCCTTCTGATGTCTTTAGCGTATCGTCCACTCAGTCACCAGTCTGTTGAAAGTGGGATTCACGACGCCGATGGAAGCTGTGCTATTCAGGTGGTGAAGCGTGTCTGGCTTCTTTGTAGCGACTGCTGTGTGTATGTGTCCGCTGGCTCCGCCCCCGTCTCCACAAGCCACGCCTACTGCAAGAGAGCGACAGGGAAATCCGAGTGGAGAATTACCAAAAGAAAGCTGTGAAATGATCAGTAAACTGTACGTGCAAATATAGACTGTGGCACTGAGAGTGTAAATCATATCACAGCTATTTAAAAAATACTTTTTTATCAGCAAGGAAGTTTAATTAAACCACATCACTCTGATGAAGTTATGTTTACGAATCTGAATTGTACAGTAGCTAAGCTGCGCTGAAAGTAAAAAGGAAGAATCATCCGCATCATTGTGAAACAAGATCAATTACAAGAAAATGGCAAGAAATATTTCTGAAGAAGTTTAAAAAAAAAAAAGCTAAAAATGCCCTATGTGTGTGTGTGTGTGTGTGTAGTGCGGTGTGGTGGTAAGCACCGCGGCATTGCAGCACGAAAGTCTGTTTCGCCACTTGCAGTCGTGTGTGTGTGTGTTTGGGGGGTGTTGCGAACAGTGGCTTTTTGTGTGCATGTGTGTGGGTGTGGATTTTGTACTTCTCCCTGTAAGAGTACTCCGGCTTCCTCCCACCTTCCAAATACATCTTAATTCCTCAATCTACATTATTCCTATAGGAGTAAAAGTGGCTGTGAACGGTTGTTTGTGTCTCTGTGGTGGCCAAGACATGAAGTAGTCTCTTTTTATTGGGGGGGGCGGGGGGGGGTCACTGCCCTTTACCCGCTTTTACCTGTCGATCCCGTAAAAGTAAAATATATCGAAATAATAGATATTCTGGGATTGCAACTGGCTCTAGAATCTCATTCCATCATGTCTGTCACTCATGCACCAATCTGATACCAGTCATACATCTCCAAATGACGCACATTTTGCAGCATATTAAGTGAATACCAGATGCATGAGGGGATTTTAGCTCATCTTTAGGGGGTACTACCCATATTTTCTTCCTTCTTCAGACTCATAATCCTTACAAGTTATACCAGATTGTATATGTGACTAATCAGGCCTTCCAACAATGTATCATATAACACCAGTATTTTTACTGAAGATTTTTTTGGAGATATAATCAACCAAGACTAATTTCTTTGAAGTTTATATACTACTCACAAAAGGTTAGGGATATTCTGCTTTTTGTATGATGTAAGAAGAAACCTAAAATGCACGATAACCTTTACAGTCAAACTTAATTTGACCTCCTCTCAACCTTTTATACACACGTATGGCTCTTTAATGAGTAGGTACTTATTGCATGACATGTACTTCTAGATTAACACTGACACACATCCCTCCCACACACCCCCCCCACACACACAGTAAAAAGATAAAATACAAACTGACAACTGAATATTCTGGTTCAGTGACATCATGTACTTAAACAGTCCACTGCATCATTCAGTACACATTTTGAAATCATCACCATTACATTATTCTACTTAAATGCATTGATGATGTAATATCAATGTAACATGAACATTTTTTCACCTTTTTTAAAGGGCAACTGTTGTTCTTTTTTTACTTATCTTTTTTATTCTCTAAATAATGCTAAATTTTATTTCTTTTTTCTTTTTTAAGTCTCCTGAGACCAGTGCATTACATTTTTAAATGATGTTTTAAAAAACATTTTACAACCTTGAAAAGGTGTTTAACACATACAGTGGATCTTTTTTTTTGGTGTATTTCCTTTTATTAACCCAACCCTAACTTGAGCACCTAAATTATCTGAGACAATCCCACTTAGTGTTCATCACTCAATGCTGTTTGGTGATACAATGATCATCAACAGGGTTAAACAAATCCAAAAGAAACTATTAATTATTTGAACTTGCCACTTCTTAGTTTGCTGATGACTATCACTTCCTAATTTTAGTTGTACCAGCACACAATATGTGGTCATGTATACTCACATATTATTTGTCTCTCTTGGAGCACTACTAGCAGGTGAATTTAGATTGTATTGGAGAGCCTTGGTGATGTACGATTTTGTGCAGAAATGTAGAATTTATGTTTATAACCAGAAAACTTGTCATAAATGTATCACTAATTTTATTTACTTTTACTCAACCTGTTTTGTAAAGTACTATAAAGTATATTGGAAAGTTATTACTCTCCATATTTTGAACTAATACCACATGGAATTATAGAAATAAGGTTTTATGTTATGTACAGCACAATAGCTGAATCAATACATCATAACATGTTGAAAATAAAGTAAAGGTAAAATAACCAAAGTTGTGATACCAAACAATTTTAGATACATAAAATATTCAACTTTATTGGATGTATTATCAGGCTATATCTGAATCAAAATACTCACAAAGTAACACTGTTTGTGTTACTTAAATAATATAAAACACACAGATTTTCTAGTATAAACTACATGAATTTGAAAAACAAAGTGATTACTCTCTTGTTGGTTTATTGTTGATTTGTCTAAAAAGTTATTATTGGCAAAAAAAAATAATAATGACAACTTTGACTTGGGGAAATATATATTTTTTTTACATTCTGTCTACCCAGTCAGGAAGATATATGTGGCCTTAAACAAATTCACTTAAATCTTTGGTTTTCTGACATGACTAACACAACTAACATGACTAATACCTCTCTAGCTCTTGGTTCCATGAATAACTGTCAAAAAACGCATGAATGATTTGTCACTCTGTGCTAGTACTGCGATGCACCGATGACACGTACACAGGTGTACCTACCCCTTGTGTGGTAATTGCTCCAGCTTCCCTGTTACAACCCCTGGAGGTCTAAGGGTAATAAAGGGGTCAAATAACAAAACAAACTATGCAACTTAAAAGACCCAATAATTTATTAACAAAATCCCCAGGTTCTAAAGAAAATACATTAACAAAAGGTGTCCAACAGTCGGTATTTTTATCCATTAACTAACAAAAGATGTCCTCACAACGAGGTAAAACAAGTAATTATTAACCATTATAAGTACAATTAACCAAAAGAACCCATAAAAGAGATAACCAAAGTATATAACAACCAAACCATAACCAAAAGAGTCTCCTAAATGAGCTATATACAAAGTCAATCATGAACTACAAATGTGTCTACACAAAAGGTGAGAGCTTTTTTCTTCAATCAAAATGCACAATCGTGCCAGAGAACAAAGGGAAACTAAATGTTATCAAACCACAAACGGGTGTACTAATAGAAAAACTCCAAAAAAGCCAGCAACCGCGATCCCAGGGCAAACAGTGGTAGAAAACCAAAGCTGCCCTGAATGTCCGAATGTTCCTCCTTTTTATGGTCCAATTGGAAGGCGGTGCCGGAATTTTCCTACATCCCCAGACCAGGGGGCTGGGGATGTAACACCCCCACCCTTAAAATGTCAGCTCCCGCTGACTATCTGCGCAGCTCCATCTCAGAAACATAACATGGTTAGTAACCATACACATAAGGTCATCCATAACAATCATTCCAATATTTTTTTTTCCACTGTTCCGATCAGTCATTGAAGACGTCTTAAGGCGGGAAGACACTGTGCGATATTTCGCCGATTTTGAGACGATTTTTCATTCGTGCGACAATTTTGGAGATCAGCCCGAGTTTCAGCTCAGTCGTGTGTCTTGTGTTGTGTAGTGTAAACGGGGGAACAAGAAGCGATTAACACCTCACGACCAGCTTACGATCAACAATCGTGTGATCGCAAGAAAATCAAACGTGTTTGAAATTCTGGTCGCCCCTTGTGGGTAGATCGCGCTACATCGCACTGTAGAAGCAGCGCCACGAGCCGATTTGACGTTACCTCTCACATTGTGCATGCTCAAACAAAGTTTAAGCATCCCTTTCTTCTCAGAGCGTCTCTCTACTTCCGGATTCTTCTTCTTCTCCTCCGCCTTCTTCAGTTCGGGCTTCCTGATACAAGAGTCTGACGCGCCGTGTGCAGACGTACATTGTGAGCGCTCAGGTCGCGTCCGATCATCGGGTCGTCTAGTGTGAGGACATAAAATGCGAGCTGCTAACTTTTGACGTTTGCGATTCACTTGTACAGTTTGAGCAGGCGCTGACTATCCACGACAAAAATATCGCACAGTGTCTGCCTAGCTTTAATCAGTAGTCTCAACGCAAGACAACGCATCTGCACAAACATTGTCTACACCTTTCTTGTGACGTATCTCCAGGCTATACTTATGTAAGAGGAGTGCCCAACGCATCAGTCTCTGGTTTTGATTTTACATACGCGCTAGGAATGTTAATGGGTTATAATCGGTAAAGAGTGTGATTGGCACAGAGGAAGCCACATACACATCAAAGTGATGCAGAGCCAGCAACAATGACAGGGCCCCCTCTCGATTGTCGAATAATGCAGCTGGTGCTGGCCGAACTTCCGGGAGAAGGGTGATCAATCCCATTTGAATCGGTCTGCAGGAGCACGGCGCCTGCTCCTACAGTACTGGCATCTCCAGTTTAAAAGGTTTGTTAAAGTCAGGTGCAGATAACACAAGTGCATTTTGGAGGAGGGCCTTGGCACTGTCAAAAGCATGTTGACATTCACTTGTCCAATTAAAGTCCACCTTTGGGCTCAACAAAGCTGTCAGGAGTGTCAGCAGAGAAATTTCTGCAAAAGCTTGTGTGGTACCCAGTCATACACAAAACTCGGCGCAGTGCTTTTCTATTTACAGGAACCGGAAACTGTGAAATAGCCTCCACCTTGGCCATAAGAGGGCGCACTTCTCCTCGGCCTATTTCTCGTCCTAGGTAGGTTACTGTAGCCTTTCCAAACTCACAATTTGAGAGGTTCAACGTCAAAGAAGCTTGGGCCAGACAATCAAACATGGTTTCTAGTGCGGCTACGTGGTCTCCCCAAGTTTCCGTAAACACCACCACATCATCTAAGTAAGCCTTGCAGTAAGGCAAGTCTTAAAATAACATGTTCACTAATCTCTGCTGCTTTACTGGTTTACTTTCTCCTACGTTAATGTCACGTTCTATCAGATTAGTTTGAGTGGGAACATCCTGGAACAAGTTCTCAAACTGGTTAACAAGATGTAATATTTCAGAGCGTTGGCTCAAAGTTGCTGCAAAGTGTCGGGTAACTACGTCAACATTTCTGAATTGTTTAACCGGGGTGCAATCCGATAAATGTTGTGTAATTTCGTATGGTCCCATAAAGGCTACATCTAGCGTAGTACTTGAAAGTGGAGGACTAAATCTTTGTCACCTTCCTTAAAGACGCAAAGTACAGCTTTGTAACACTTTTTCATCTCTGTTTGAGCGCTTTTTAAGGCGTCTGAAGCAAAGCTACGGCAGTGCTTCAGCCTGTCCCGAAATGAAGCTACAAATTTGCTTACGTTAACTTCAGGGGAAGTTCCCACATCCAACAATATCTCCTTCAGGATTTTCAGTGGACCATGGAGCAAATGACCAAAAATGAGTTCCGCAGGACTATATCCCAGGGATTCCTGTGGAGCTTCTCGCACCGCAAAAAGAACAAAAGGGATGCCTTCATCCCAATTTTTGTTTGCCTCATAGCAGTACTTCCTCAGTATGGATTTAATTGTCTGATGCCATCTCTCTAGTGCACCTTGACTTTCCGGGTGGTATGCAGTACTGCTAACGTGATGGATGTTCAGCTCAGCTAAGATCTGCTTAAATATTTTTGACATGAAATTACTTCCTTGGACAGACTGAACTACATGAGGTAAACCGACAGTGGAAAAGAACTTGAGTAAAGCTCTACTAACAGACTGAGCAGTAATACGGCGCAAAGGTATCGCTTCAGGGTAACGTGTTGCTACACACATTATTGTTAACAAGAAGCAATTTCCAGATCGGGTGCGCTGCAACGGACCCACGCAATCTACTAAAAACTTCTCGAAAGGTTCTGTAACCACCGGGATCGGATGCAGTGGTGCACGCGGGATCTTCTGGTTTGGTTTTCCCCCCATCTGGCACACATGACAGCTTTGGACATGCTGAATAACGTCCTTCTTCAGACCAGACCAAAAGTAGTGTTTTAACACACGGTTATACGTTTTGTTCATTTCCACATGTCCCGCCCAATGATCGTCATGGGCCAACTTCATTACATGGCTTCTAAACAGTGTCGGCATAACTATTTGGGTCTCCACATTCCAGTCTGCACCCGGAATAACAACCAGACACCAGCATCGCATCAATACATAATTTTCCAGAAAGAAACCACTGCCAGCAGTCGCCAAATCGTCCGCACTCGCCACCTGCTTGAAACACATGTGTAACGTGGGGTCCTTCCTCTGTGAATCACACAAGCGCAGTCTGGTGATGGGAGGGCCAGCAGGGGACGGCAAAACCTCCCGAGCTGTTACGTCAGGGCCCCCCACTACACCTCCCATCAGCTGTTCACCATCTTTGAATAGTGCTGCAAGACAACCATCAGCTAATTCAGCATCATCAGTATCACTTTTCATTTTGTTTTGTCTACGTGCTTGGGCACGGGTTACCAAGACAGATGACGGCTTTCTGCTTTCAGGTTTTTCCAACACCTCCAGAGCAGGAGTTCTGCTGCCGCCGGCAATATCAATCACTAAGAGCATAGGGACATGGTTAATGGGCAACTCACTGCAGACAGCCATTGGAAATACACCACTTACCAGATCGGTCTTCAGACGGACTAAATGTACAGGGCGTGGCACATATCCCATCTCCACTCCTCGCAAGATTATGCTGTACCCTGAATGCGAGTTCTCAGAGAAGGGCAACGCATCTGCGTGGATGAGGGTTTGGGAAGCTCCTGTATCTCTCAAGACTCTTATTGTCCGAAAGTCATTGTAATCCTCTGACAGGGACACAATGCCAGTCAAAATGAAGGATTCAAAGCAGGGATCCGGAGAGGAATCCAGTTCCTTTCCCTTGTTTTTTTTTGTGTAACACCAACTCCCTTCTCAGTGGAAGTGCCCAGATGTCCTTTCTGTTTTGCTTTCAGCTTCAAACAGTTACCAGTTAAATGCCCAACTTTGTGACAATAATAGCAAGCCCGTTCTTCCTGAACACAAGCCTTAACTGATTTCATAGGTTCTGTCGTAACCTCTTTCATAGCAGGTTTAAACACTGTTTTGTGCGTCAACACATTTTCATCAGCAATAGTAGCTGCAGCAGACAGAGTTGCTACTCGCTGTTCATTCAAGTACACAACTACATTTTTGGGTAGCTGTTTCTTAAACTCTTCCAGTAGGATGAGTTCTCTTAAATTTACAAAAGTGTTAACATTACTGGACGAACACCACTGGTCGAAGAGATTACTCTTCTCCCGAGCAAACTTTACAAAAGTCTGGGATTGTTCTTTTTTATATTTTCTAAATTTCTGCCGTTATGCTTCTGGTACCAGCTCATAAGCCTTAAGAACCGCCTCCTTCACAACCTCGTAGTGCTGGCTTTCCAAAAGAGGGAGCACTGCTACAACCGCTTGTGCTTTTCCTTTAAGTCTGCATTGCACAAGTAGCAACCACCATTCTGTTTGCCATTTTAACATTAATGCTATCCTCTCACACGCTGCAAAATAGCAGTTCACATCACTATCCCCAAACACAGGTACAAAAGGTATAAATTTAGCGATATTGAAAGGACTAGAGGGTGACGGAACACTCTGTGAATTACTGGGGACAACAGGTGCTGGCAGGTTGATCTGATTCTGAGCTTCAAGCTCCAAACGACGCATGTGCACTTGTTTATCAGCCTCGCTGGTGGTCCATCTGAAACTTGGCCAGCCTCATCCTCTACCGGGCATCCTCCCGGGAGGAACCTGAACCATTCTCAGGGGAAGCAGGATTATATTATGCGAGTGCAACAGGTGGCGGTATCTTTCCATCACCCACAGGAGTCAGACCCCGCTTTTTCATCAGTGTCACTCAGGCACTTACGCTCCAAGTCACTAGGATCCACCTCCTCAGACAGTCCAACTTCTGCAGCAGGAACGCCCTCATCAGCACGCAAAATGCCTCGTTCCATTAAACCAGCCACTACGATCGCCCTCATATCACACTTCAATATCTGCCTAGGCAGGGGGATATTAAAATAATCAGCGATTAGCGCCAGATCGTCTTTTCTGCACAAATTGACCAAAGCGGGGTCTGTTTTAAACTCCTCCAGATCGAAGGTAACCATTTTGTCACAACAGTCACTTACCTTCCACAATGCAGAGACAGTTAAATTACGCCAATTGAAAAAAGATGCTCTCAAACCACAATACAAATAATATCCCAGACGAGCCCCCACTTTGTTACGACCCCTGTAGGTCTAAGGGTAATAAAGGGGTCAAATAACAAAACAAACTATGCAACTTAAAAGACCCAATAATTTCTTAACAAAATCCCCAGGTTCTAAAGAAATTACATTAACAAAAGGTGTCCAACAGTCGGTATTTTTATCCAGTAACTAACAAAAGATGTCCTCACAACGAGGTAAAACAAGTAATTATTAACCATTATATGTACAATTAGCCAAAATAATCCATAAATGAGATAACCAAAGTATATAATTAAAACCAAACCATAACCAAAAGAGTCTCCTAAATGAGATATATACAAATTCAATCATGAACTACAAATGCGTCTACACAAAAGGTGAGAGCTTCTTTTTTCAATCAAACAAAATGCACAATCGTGTCAGAGAACAAAGGGAAACTAAATGTTATCAAACTACAAACGGGTATACTAATACAAAACCTCCAAAAAAGCCAGCAACCGCAATCCCAGGGCAAACATTGGTAGAAACCAAAGCTGTCCTGAATGTCCGAATGTTTATGGTCCAATTGGAAGGCGGTGCTGAGTACTTGATCCGTTGAGTCCTTAATTGGTCCCAGGTGGAAAAGGTTGAGTTGATGATTTTGGAGTAGTATGGAGTGGAAAGGAATTTTCCTAAATCCCCAGAGTGCTGGGGATAATAAATATGAATTATTGAATGAATGAACAAATGAATAGTTGAATGAACAATGAAATATAATGAGAGTAGACACGATGAATCTGTGAAATAAACAAAAGAAAAGTTGCTTTTTAATATAAGTTTGATGAGTTTATCTCAGACCTCTGCTGGTTCTAAATAAAACTAAAAACAAACAACCTAGGTACAAAAAAAGGGACACTGACAACTTTCAGGGATATATTTGCCAACCACTACATGGTACACAATATATATATA
>JBAMHX010000007.1:16040348-16057269 GCA_037177515.1 Pseudomugil tenellus | reverse complement strand
GTTTTATACTCTGTTAAGCGCTTTGTATCAGCGGCTGCGGTGTTTTAAAGCGCTATATAAATAAAGTTGACTTGACTAGTTTGTACAATTGTACAGGTTTTACTGAGAGGTTACATAATTCAGTCTTGAATGTATTTATAGTAATAAATCATCATTATATCACATCAACAAGCAGACACACGAGTAAAGCAACAACATGCTTCTTGATCACAACAAACCTCTTGGTCTGCACTTGTAATTCATCTGTTTAAGCACGACAACATTCTTACTGTGTTCACGTGGACATAATGTCAGGAGTGTGTGGGTGTGGGTGTTTATTTAACGCCGAGAGGGAGAGATGCAAACCAGAAACATCTATAAAAAAAAATAAAACTGAGCAAACCGGCTTTAATGCAGGATGCGGGTGCTTGTGCGGGTGCTTGTGGACATGTAATCAGTGTCTGTCAGACCATGCCTTACTGTAAGGCAATGCAAAACTTGTGAAAGGAAAAGATCCTCTGTGTCCCTAGGGGGGGATTTAAAATGTATAAACTGAATTTTTGTTTCTCTTTGTTCAGATTATGGGGCAGAGGATATCACCATACTTAGAGACGGACTGGCCATTCTAAGTACAGTATGTAATTTTACTATGTGTGAAAAGCATGGAAATTCTGCATAAATAGGAATAACTTCCATTTCCTAATCCATCCTCTTAGACATGTTAAATTATTGATCATTCAGATTAATTTAGTGTAATAAATTATTATGTCAAATATGATCATAAATATATAACCATTTTAATATTTGATTCTGGAAATGTCCCAACAATAATCCACAAGACCAACAATAGTCATAGACCGGCGAACATAACCAACATCCAATGTTTCGATTCAGGGGCTAAAGTTTCCTGATTTGCCATCATTCTCTGATGAACCAGGGAAATTGTATGTTATGGATATGCTTCACCCGAAGCCAACACCAGTGGAGCTGCAGATCAAAGGGGAACTGGACCTCAGCTCATTCAACCCACATGGCATTAGTGTGTACAAAGATGAAGCAGGTGAGATGCATCGCATATCAGTTAGATATTGATCTGATAGGAAGGACGGATCAGTTTTATTACATCCGTTCAGTGATGCTATTTTTATGATTGAGAAGGGATCAAAGTTCATCAACTAATATGGTTAATAATCACTAGTGAGGTCAAATATGATTTAATGTTCACTCAAAAATCTCAAAAAACTTTTTTTGCTGATCTTTAAAGTTAGAAGTCAGTTCTGTATATGATATAATGGCCATGCCCTTGCTTTGGACGTAGCTAATAGGAAATCAGTTATGTTATAACTGAGAAAAAAGCAGTTTAATTGACTTCTGCCCTGTGTTCCCACATGAATTAAACCTCTATTTTATTATTTAGTTTGTAGCAATAGAGGATTCATTTTGTCAGTTAACATAGGCAACAGTATAGGACTGGAGTACCCGACTTAGATTACCAGTTTGGTTTTTATTGCTAGTGGTTTTACTCACCCACAGCCCCATACGAGTTATATTAAGTTACCCTTTTCTCACCCACAAACCAGCATTTGGGCTCAGTTCAGCCTCAGAAGTTCATCTTCAGTACTTCAGTGTCTCTTCAGTGTTACTCGAAACAGCTTGTTCCAAATTATTTTATCACATCAGGAATCATTTAAAAACATAAAAAAAATAATTACCCATGCTTTTATTTCTTCTTCGTCTTTCTCTTCTCTTCACCTTCAGTGCAGAATGCTTTTATCTAGTAGCAACAGAAGATCACACATCACTCCCATTTTAGCTTCTCTTCAATGGTTGCCGGTAAAATTTAGAGTTCATTTTAACACCTTAGTTTAACATTTTAGTAGAACCCGTTATACACACACTGAGCCCATGTGTGTGTATAAAGCTAAGATGCTTGGGGAGAGCTTTTCAGGCAGTAGCACCAAGCTTGTGGAATGCATCTACATTGTCTTTCTGCTGTACATTTGTTATGCCTTTGTTTTTAGTTGTTTTAAAGCATTTGGAGTTTGTTTTTTTATCTGTGAAAAGTGTTGTATAAATGTTTACTTTGTACTTGTTAGGTTAGCACAGGTAACTTATTTGAGTGAAGATGCTTTATTAATCCCAGGAAGAAATTGCAATGTTACAGTCATTTAAGGCCTTGCTCCACAGGGTGATGGCAGGAATGATATCCACTATTTTTTTTCTATCTTCTAACTTGACATTTATTTTTATCTGACATGTTAAGAAAAGGAGAAAAGTGTGATCATGTTCCCAGACCATGCTGTGATTATTGTCTCTAAATAAACAAGGACTCATGGCTGAATTATGTACCTAATACTCTCATTTCATCACATTTAAACCAACACATATATGAAATATAAACTGTGTAGTTGGATCTTTATTCTAAATTCCTTTATGCACCGAGGTTGATAAAAAATGTTAATGTTTCTTTACAGATGATTCTTTATATTTGTTCGTTGTCAATCACCCTGAGCAGAAAAGCCAGATAGAGATCTTTCGCTTTGTGGGTGAGGACATGCTGGTTCACCTAAAAACCATTACGCATCCCTTACTGCACAGGTACGCACTGCATAATAAAACCTCCTGCTGTGTTCATTTAAAATGCGACATTTCACTATTTTTTTTCACCTCTTTGTCTTACAGTGTAAATGATGTTGTTGCCGTGGGAACAGAGCACTTCTACGCCACAAATTATCAATATTTTCGAAGCTCTCTGCTAAACGTACTGAGTCTGGTGCTGAGTCTACCCTGGACAGATGTGGTGTACTACAGCCCAGAGGAAGTGAGGGTGGCGGCTGACGGCATTCAGGCCGCTAATGGCATCAACATCTCTCCTGACAAACGGTCATCCTCTGTTCTGTTGACACAGTCACTGATGATACCCCTGTTCAAATATCTCAATATGTACTATGTCAAAGCAGTATGTATATATTACAAGAGCCCTAAATGACAGAAATGCATGTTTATTTTTCTATTTTCAGGTACATTTATGTTGCTGATATCGTGGACCATGCGGTAGATGTTTTTGAAAGAAAGGCTGGAGAGAAATTAGTGTTTGTGAAGGTAAAACAGTGGAACTGATCAAATAAAGTAATTAATTTCACTTTTCAGTACCATTTAGGGAGATTATCTTATTTTAAGCTTAAACAACTAAAAACTTAAAAAGTGTGGTTTTAATCTTTTACTTGTGTTTTAATATCAGTATATCACAAAAAATAAACACACCTCTGCTCTTGACTTTCTGCCTGTAACGTTCATATCCAGTCTGTAGATGTCCGATCGCTTTGTGATAATATCGAGGTGGATCACAAAACAGGTGACTTGTGGCTTGGCTGTCATCCAAACAGCATGAAGTTGTCCATGTTTGATTCGGAAGATCCACCAGGTTCTGAGGTTTGTGTCTTTCATTGTTCTTTGGCAAAGGACTACACATATGTTTTTTATATATATATAATTCAAGGGTTTAAAATGCTTTCCATAGGTCATTAAGATCAAGAACATTCACTCGGAGCAGCCAGTGGTGAGCCTGGAGTACGGTGATAATGGTCATGAGCTCATGGGCTCCACTGTAGCAGCTCCTTATGAGGGAAAATTGCTTATTGGGACGATCTTCCACAAAGCCCTGTACTGCGTGATATAATGTGTATGCTGTTAACTGTTTGATAGCAGAAATGTGGTAATAAACAGCTTGCATCCGTACAGGACAAAAAAATCCAGCTTGAATTGAAATGTTTTTTTAAATGCATTTAATATTAAAAAAAGAAATAGAAAATATAATTATTATATGGCATAAGGCAATATCTCAAAATAAAGCCTCAATTTCAACACATTTTGTAGTTTGTTCATGTGAAACATTCAGAACTTGTGAAACTGTCTTTTCAGGTACTCAAAACTTGATAGAAGTGCGATGCGTTGTCCTCTCCTCTCACAGTTTGATGAAATACAACAAGGATGTTTGAAATTGTCTTGTTGGCCGATGAACATTAAAAAACTGTGTATTTTAGCCATTCTCTGCTTCATCTAATGACAAATCTTCCTCGGCCACCTTGCATATTGTAAACCTAGTCCCCCCGCCATCAGAGTTATCCTTTTCTTTAGCATCTTTGGTTGTGAAGATGATGCATTCGTTTTCAGATTCATAATCCCAGTCATCTTTGCTGTCTTCATCTTCTGTTTTCAGACCTGTCGTAGATTCCGATTTTTTAATTGTTTCTTCTTTAAGAAGCTCTTCCTCTTCTTCACTTTTCTCTACCTTTGCTTTCATAAACAACTCACTGATGCTAACCCTGCGCCGGTGCCGTGGCGACTGCTCCAACATCTGAATGTTGATGGCCAAGATGTCGCTGCAGCTCTTCGAACGGTTCATGTCCTTTGGCATTGTCTTCTTTGCCGTCACCCTGATGTCTTTGATGACAGTGCTGTAGTCCTCCTGCTTCTCGGAGAGGAAGTTGAAGATGTCAATAACAGTTGGCTTTACATCTGGGATTTTATCCTTTACAGGTTCGGGTTCGCTGTTATGTAAGTGTCTGTGCCTGTGTCGTCTCTTCTTTAGAACTTTGTGAGCTTCGACCACCATGTTGACATTCCAGCTAAAAAACAGAGACAGCCAGGCCAGTCCCATATAGATCCATAACTCTGCGAATACTCTGTACAGACGAGGGTACTGAATGTCTGGATTTACACCTGAAATGAAAGGTTCAATATTAAGGAATCAGTTCCGACCGCTTTGTCTTTGCCTTAAAACATGAAAAAAATTCCTGTACCTGCCACATAATCTCCAAAACCAACTGTTGTCAATGTGATGAAGGAGAAGTAGATGCCTTCTAAGTAGCTCCATCCCTCCACAGACATAAAAACAAATGGAGGGATCACCAAGTGCACCAGCAGACCCCATAAAAGGAATGATGCTGTACACAAAAGCTGAACTTTTTTCTGACAGAGGGGAGAGAAGAAACATTAACACACCATTTGTACTAAAACAATGTATTAATATGAAGAATCTATCCATCAGATTCTCACCACAGAAACACCTTTACGCAACAGAACCTGCGACACACGTTTAGCCCGATCTCCAAAGAAGGAACCAAGCTCGCTTATCCACACCAAGCAAAGGGGGATCCCACACAGACCATAGAGAATACAGAACACACGACCACCTTGTGTCTTTGGAGCAACGTTGCCGTAACCTGCAGAACACAAAGACAATACCTTCAGCCGCAGTATACATGTGTGCTTAATGCTGGTAACTATAAAATCTATCCCAAAGAAAATGAAGTTCATTTTTAACTACATTAAACCAGCTATTAAATAAACTGTCCAGTATCCTGTAATAAATATGTGGTGCACATAATCATACTGTGACTTGATAGCTTACAGAAAGACTTATTTAAATGAAACAATGAACCTATTGTGGTGACAATGGTGGCAGCAAAGATAACAGAGTTGGTCCAGTCCCATGTGTTGCGGTGATTGTCCCCGGTGATGGTCACACCTTGGCCTGCAGCCTCTGACACAATCTGAAGAAATACAGTGAACACAATGAGGAACAGCTGCATTATCTGCTAACTATAATAAAAATGGACTATTTTAACAGATTATTCCTCATACTCAACAGTAAAAGCAGAAACTAAATCCCAACAGGTTGCCACACCTTCACATTTCTGCAGTATGGCTGCATACCTGGCGGCTTTGCGTGACCGTACATGTCTCTTTCACACCCATTAATCTGGGATTTCGGTAGCTTTAGTCTGCTGTTAACTGATATGTTGCATTTAAAACAAACAAAAAAAACTTAAACTGTAACATGTAATATTGGTTGTTTTGGTTGCCAACCTCGGAAAAGGATTGTTATAAAAGAACAACGCCCCTGTTATTTCGGGGACATAAAAATAAAGCTCGGGTTACATAGAATGGAAACTTTTTAACACGTTTATGAGAACCAGGACCAGGACATCTCTAATAAGCACTTCATCTGTCCCACTAAAGCAACCTTCATACCTTCAGTATGTCATCGAGATCTTCTTTTGATAAGCAGTGATGATTCCTTAAAATCTTTTCTTTGTGCAGGAAGTATCTGTCCTTGGCTGCGACCCAGTTTGGTTCCTCAAGAATCTGGAATATAGCTGCCCCGATCGAGAGGTAGAAAATAATACACGATGTTAAAAACGGACCTTTATCTGCCATATTAAAGTCATTACTTCATTCTCTGGAAGGCGAGCAGTTCATTCCCACAGAGGGCTGTCCCCAGTCTACCTGCCTCTTTCTTCCTGGTTATAATGAACCCTGTCGGCATGTAGACAAAACACACTATTGTTTGTGTGGATTTCACACGTTTTGAGTGCACGTGTAGGTACACATTTTGCTGGAGCTTAACTTTCGCGTTAACTTGCGAAAAAGAATCATCTACAGATTAAACTGCGAGTCGCCGAACTTTCTGCACGACTTTAACGTCCTTGTTAAAGTAGTTTCGCTTAGTTTTTTAAATGTTTTTGGTCTGAATCTTAAGACTGACGGAGTTTTAGGGTCACACTGAACAAAAAAATTGTGGAGGATTTTTTTTCTCCCTTCCTCACTTCAAGAATAAACGTGAAATGTCAAGAATAAAGTCGAAATACAGTCTCTTCAAAGTACCGATACTTATCATAATGTTGTGTTTATGTGATAAAAAGGAAGGAATTTCCTTGTTGCTGAAGCCCACTAACAAGCAAGGTTACGTGTTTTATAGAGTAAAGCTGGTTCACATTCATCTGTAAGACTTGAAGTTAATGACAACTTATTTTTAATTTATTCTCAAACCTGTACTTGGACTATATTTCGATTTTATTCACATCCTTTCGACTTTATTCTCGAAATGTGGAAAGGGTGAAAAAAATCCTCCACATTTTTTTCTTCAGTGGCCGTAAATACTCAGTCGTATAATATCCATATATCGCTTTCCACATGAGATAAAAAAGAGAGGGAAACAACAAAAAAGGAGACTAGTAACAAAAGTTTTAAGATCATAGACAAAGAAAGGAGCTCTAGGTGTGAGTATGGGTTTGAATGAGAGCTGGAGCAATCTGAAATGCGGGTTCAGCCCACATACTCCACATGGAACAAGCATGGCTCTGGAAGGATCAAATGGGCTACCACTACTCAAAAATAGGCACAAGGCAAGAGGAAAGCTTCCAAAAGCTTCCATACATGAGTCACATTCCTTCTGGGATAATCTTCTATATACAGAGGAAACCAGTTCAGAGCTCTTGGAATGCAGTCACTTTTTTTAGAAGCAGACAAAGCTCATAAAAACATCATAGTATTCTTTAAAACATGGTTGGTGGTTGTTCATATTGTGGGGATGATTAGTTGCTTCTGAAGATGAATAAGTTAAATCTAACAGGAATAATTAAATGAGTAATTTAGGGTAAACTGGTCATCTAAATACCTGCAGTTATAGAAATATACAACAGGGGGCGATATTTCTTTAACATAAGCATGTTTGGGGGAAGTCTTGGAACTTCATATCTTCATGTGCAAATACCCAGAAGCCCAGAGTGTGTGCAGTTAATCACACTGGGTGGATCCTGGCTGCTGTGTGTGATAATGGGCAGAGGCGTTGTCCCGTAGATGCTACTGCATATGGACACTGAATGGAAGCTTATTGTTCCTACAGCTCATAGTATATCTATGCATTGATTAAAACTAGAGATAGTATTAAAATAACTTAATATTTTAATGCTATCTGGAGATGTAATAAATTAAGTGAGCACATTCTCAAAATAAAAATAGTTACTTACATAAATTCATCTATGTAATGTTTGAATTAACATCCGCTTACTCTTTTTGTAAGTCTGACGCATATGCTCCAAATAAGCTCCAAATCACTGGAGTGCACCTTCAAGGCCAGCTGTTGTTTGACTGGCCTACTGGGGCAGCGCCACTGGGCTTACATTGAACTAAAACAGATGTTTCCTGCTGTCTCAGCTGCTAGACTGAGGTTTGCACCTTGTGGGATTTAACATAGCCTTGTTCACGGTCACTCTGAGCTGGAACTTGGATTTGTTTATGCCCCTTAAGCATTTGCTACACTAGTTGACATATGAGGGCATAAACCATTGTGAGCACATATGATGACTTTCCTGTTTTTTCATGTGCTGTGTATGATACATAATATATCTGTATCCTAGCAAGAATGCTGTCTGTATTTTTGTTTTAAATGAATGATCTTTTTGGTTATAAACCAAATAAACTGCAGTGTTATGTAAAAACTAAATGACCATTATCAAGTCAACTTACTCTTTACCTAAATTAAAAACCAGTTTTAGTAGGATAATTCAGAGATATATATAAAAAATAGGTTACCAGAACTGTATGGCTCTGCAAAGGTTTAAATGCTGTAAACAAGACCAATAACGAATGATATTTCAGAACCGATCAAGGTAGAAAAGTTAGATGCGATACTTTATGGTCACTGTAAAATGATACAACAAAATGTTGATGGTTCTTCTTCATCCAGTGGCAACAGATATGAAGTAACTTCACTACAGAGAGGACCCACAAACAAGTACACTGGCTAAAGCGTAACATACTCAGTCTGAAGCAGTGTTCGGTAAATAGTAAGTCCAAAATCACACTCAGACACATTTAGCAATTTTACTGAACAGCTGGAAAAGCCACAAGTAACTTCCAATTTGTTGCCCTAAAAAAAACTTTAACTGAACCTGCAACCTTCACCGGTTCATAGCTTTCTTTTTGATAGTGCAGTGATGTTTGCTAACCTCTATCAGTCTGCTTTAGTGGGCTTTCTGGTATCCATAGATAAAGATTTTATTAATTCTTGCTTCATATTTAGCAAACTCTTACTAATTCTGAATATGTGTTTTATTTTTTCTCACTGCTGACTCCAAAGTCCCAAATACTGGCTAGCTTACCTGCACTACCCATGTACTTACAACAGCGCCCCCGTGTGGAAAACCCAAGTAATGCTGCAAATAAAATGCACTTGTTCACATAAAGCAACCAACTGGACCAGACTTAAATATTTTATCTCATTCTTATGCTGCAGAAAAACAGAAGCGCATCCCTCTGGATCAGAATAAGTCACCTGGAAAGGTAAATCCAACTGCGTTGGCGCGTTTATGAATGATCACGCGTGTGTTAAAACCGTCTTCTTTAGCTTATTTAATTCCTTTAAAAAACCAACAAACCTACGCAGAGGCTTTGGGGCAAAGCTGCCACCCTGATCTCCACCCATCACTACTTACAGTGCTTCGTCATTGTAACTGCGTCACCGCCTCTCTGTGGAAACATGATCGATAGTTTCCAACTTGGCCTGAAGGCAAACAGCGAAATCATGACATCGATCCGAAGTTGGTGAAAACACCCAGCGGAGTCATCTATCATCCCAGGTATGACTCTCCTTCTCACACGCCAGGTAGCTTGTGTTTTTATAGCACACTTTTTTTTTTTACTTGCATTGCGTTAATTTCCACCTTTTTTAACTGCAGTTCGCGCAGAGTTCACTGCATCGTATTTAGGAGGATTATGTCAAATACTACTAGGTCACAGATATTTGTGATGGTGGCCAAATATAGAAGATAAAGAGGCAGGCTGCTTAACTTACTGCAGCCGTTCCAACAAGAAGAAAAGGAAAATACATGGGATGCCTGGAAAGGCTTGTTGATAACACAAATATTCAGCCCTAAACGCGCCACAAAGCAGCTCCAGTTACAGCAGGAGATAAATCAGAATTATACAGGGATTATAGGAATCATCGACTGTTTTTGTTGCTTTGAGGGTTTCACTTTATGTGCTGATAAGTATTTATGAGTGTTAGTCAAAATATGTTTCTGTTAAGTCTTTTCCAACCCCCCTCCTGGATGAATTTAGTTGGATGAAGGTTACATAATGCGTCCTGGCAAACAGATTAATGTATTCTGAGCTAACACATTGTTTTTTTCTGTCTCTCCCGCTTTTTGACCCTGTGTCACCATCTGGACTGGCTTTGCCTTGTGCAATCGTCCTCTACATGAAAATAATGTGAGTATCAAACAGAATTTAATTTGCATGAAAGGTTTTCCTCCAACATGAATGGAAGGATTGATCTTAATGCAAATCATTAAATATTTACTGTTGATTATTTTAGTTTGAGGTACTTTCGCTCATATTTGAATACCAACACATCATTTTTTGGAGTTTTGTTGGGGAAAGAAGCATTTACTTTCCAACCTTGATGTTTTGCCGGAATGTTCATGGTTTATCTTTACAATATATATATATATATATATATATCTGTAGTATAAACTGGTAAGAGTTAAAATGACTACATGGTTGTTGTCAGAAAGCTGGTCATTCTGGGAAGGTTGTTATGCTGTGAGGCCACAAGTGCCAACACTTCATTATCTGTCATGAACACATGCACATGTGTGCTTTACACTTAAGTGATAAAGCAGAGTAGAATTAATGGGGTTTTCCTCTCACAACACATAATCGATGCTCAAACTATTTTTTGAAGTTGGAATTTGAGCTTTGACTGTGCAGTTAGACATAGACACGATTAATCATACACATTTATAAAGCTGCACAATGTATTGATAAGTTATAGAGTGAAGACGAAGAATAAATAAAGACATTTTTTCTGGTATTTTGTTGTAGAAAATACCTATTAGAAAGCTGGATATTTAGCCAGCTTTAGCCATAGTCCATAACACAGAACATCAGTACAACTGACAGTATTCCTGCATGCTGTATTTCCTTTGTCCACCAGATGGCAGTGTAACCCAAGACAACCTGGTCATTTACAGTAACACCCGATGATCAAACACAATGCAACATGGACTTAGTTGGCCTACAATGTCTGCCACAATTTATTTATTTCACTCAGAGCCTTAAGGCATGGTATTGTGCACCTGAAAGAGCATTTTAAAATCTCAGATTACATCAAGGCATGCAGAAGCATTTTGCTCCGACTGGACTTATAAATTTGCAACATCAGTGGATGCAGACAGCATTTTTTTTTTTAACAAAATGAATGTCCTATTTTCTTTAATAAGGTTTACTAACATTTAAATAGCAGATTGTAATGCACTACTGTTCTGTGTTATTTAAATCTTTTGAGGAGTGAGAGACTTCAAACTTGAGATAAAAAGAAGGGGCACCATGTCTGCTTTCAGAAAAGGGTGGAAACGTGGCCCAATCCCAGTTCATTAATTCTTCATAACATAATGGTGCACTATGAATATTGATGCGCAGTTACCATCCATCCCGCTAGTGCTCCTGAGAGCTCAGCACAAATAAACCCCTGCAAGCATGCTTCTGTTACACATGCAATCCAACGAGGCATTTTAAAGCTGCACATGTTGTTTCACATAAGATTCAGAGGAAAGGCGGCGCAGTGTGCCATTCTCACCCAGATGCGGCACAGAAAAGCTAAAAGAGATGAACAGAGTGGAAGTGGTGTGGTGGGGATGTTATGTAATCACAGAGTGATAGTGCCAGAGAGGGATAAAGATGTTCCAAACAAACATAACCGCCGAGCACTCAGCTGGAGTAATGCACTGCAGCATCATACGTATGTTTGCCTTTTAAACAAATGAGAAAGGGCGGCAGGAGAAGGAAACACATTTGCGTCAGTGTTTTGGGTGTGTCGACTGTGTGAGGGCGCGGAGTGGGTCGTCTCAGTGTCTGTGGTTCCACCCCGTCACCGTCTCAAGGGACTGTGGGTCTGTAAGTGCTGCTTCTTCTCCTCCCCTCTGTGCTCTGTGTCGCTCTACTCTCTCCTGGGCCCAGCTTAACACCTGCTCCTTGCAGTCGGCACAGGGTTGGGCAGGAGTTTCTAAGCAACTGAATGCTTCCTCGTATTCCTTACAAACAAAAGATGCCAAATGAAAACAACATCCTGTATTAGGAATAGAAACGCTTGTATTTAATGTTGTTTACACCCTGCTTCCCATTAATGCCTCCTGCTATAGTAAATGTTTTACACCACTGCTGCTCCACTACAGTTTCAGTCACTTTGATCAAAGTCTAAGCAAGTGGATCAAGTCTCTGCAGGGTTGTTTAGTCTTTCTTTCTACAATTTGACTTCTCCAACTTTGGAGTTTATTTCATTCAAAGTTTTTTTTTGGCATATCTAGAATAACTAGAACTGGTTCCTCCTCTATTAGAGAGTGAATATTTTAGTAATGACCTGGCACTGTATCCCGGGCTGTAAAGAGAAAAATGAACCTCTTTACTCCAACTCCCCCCTCGTCTCCACCTCCCTTTGCCTATAAGCCGTATGTCCCTAATGGGGTCAGGCAGATGGGTGGGGACCTTCATAAAGACAGCTAGTGTGTATGTGTGCATGTGATCAAATACATATGCTTGTTTGTGTTTTATTTGAGTATATTTTGGCATCATGTTTAATGTTCCTTACTCATTAGTTTCAAGCTGCATGTCTTTCAGTATCGGGCTAATTAGGTAAAGAACCCATTGGGTCCAAAATAACAATAATAATTAAAAAATATCTAAAAGTAATTAATATGGCTGTTTCCTTTTGTGCTTACATCCTGCTTCTGGACATTGCACTCTGTTAATGATTCCCCTCCAGACATGCCCTTTGAGATTTTGTGTAGTAGTCACAGTACTTTACAAGTAAACTTTACTTCAAGAGGGGGAAAAAATCATATGAGGTATTTTAAGAGCATTCACCGTTTTTCAGACTTTAAATCACGCTTCACATCTCTTTTTATTATTACACCTGCATTTCTGAGTAAAACAGGATGACATATGCTTCACGCAGTTTAAAAGTTGTGGTGGGGACCACGCGGCTGCGGGACCTGCTGGTTGGTGCTCAGCCGCAGCTCCAGCCTCACAGATAGGCTCCGCCCCTTTACGAGCATCGGACACCCTCAGCACAACAAAGCATGTGCCGCTTAGAAACATTGTATCTCTTCTGAACGTGCGGAATATCGGAATTTTGAACGGATTTTGCGCTTTTTTCTTTCTTCCCTGATGCTAAACCTAGAGTAGGTAAGCCACATTTAAAGACATATACTCGCGGGGGGAGGCGAAGCGGTGTTTGTTTTGTTCTGCATTCGGCGCCATTTTCATACACAGATTGTTTAAATACCCTGGCACGTTGGTCCGACACAGCCCCCCAACTGTTTTGCAGCTAAATTTAGAAAAAAAAATGTTGGGATTTGAGTGGGTTTTTGGCTATTTTATCACACCGCCCGTTTTCCATTAGCTGTTTAAATTTTTTATCCTTTATATTATCGTGTATGTAGAAAGAAAAGCCTAATATGAGACTTGAAGCATTTTATTGTATGAGAAAGTAGTCCCAACTTGCGGAGGCTGCGATGTGGGTTTGTCTACATGGATTATTTATTTGCATGTGGCTTATCTTTCCTCCATTAAAATTAAAATCTTTCAAACCTGGGATTGTTACATAAATAATAGAATTAGAACTTTGATAATGTTCATTATAATATTTCTTATTGTTCAAAATTACCAACAAAAGTTAATGTTGCACCTGTGTTTTGATGATGAATTGTTTATGCTCCTCTACTGTGTATTTCTAATTCTAAATATGTAAGCTCAGATATATGTACCCCCCCACCCCCCCATCCCCGTGCCTCCTCCCATGTTGCGACGCTTTTGCACTAATTTTTTTTTTGCTTGACACCTTTTAGTTTAACCCCCCTGAGAACTGTATATGTTAAAAATACCTATCATAATTGAAGGGTCAGTGTATGTGAATGTGTTTTATCCTGCATCCACCCAGTAGAAAGAATCTCATCCAATAAGCCTCATCTTCTCATCTCTTGATGATACTGCTGAATATATATAGTCAGATAATCTTTCGTGAAGAGCTGCAGATGTGACGTAGGGAGGATGAGGGAGACAGCCAGCATTAATGCAGCAGAACTGGCAAGTGCTTGCACGAGCAACTCAAGTAAACACAATGGTTAAAAAATGACAGAGAAAAGAGCCCCCCCCCCCACTCCTTTACAGTGGAAGCAGGTGTGTAGTGAAGACACTGAGCTCCTGAAGTGATGTTAAAGGATGTTTTTGGCTCTACTGTGTAAAGAGTGAGGTCATTGAGGTCCCAGAAGAGCTTGCTGGTATAATCCTCTTTTGGGAGTTATGATGCATCCGTACAGTTAGACTACTACTCTGTTGTGTGAGCAGAACTAAATAGGTGACAGAACACATGCTTCAGATTCTTCTGCTTGGTTTATTCTGAATGGAAATGTGGATTGAAACAGCTTTAATACCAAATGAGAGCCACATTTGACATATTTTCACAGGTGATTCAAAAATAGAATTATAGCATTGTTTTATTTAAATATAAAAAAACCTTATATGCTCTTGTAGCCTGTCATGTAGATCTAGTTTTTGTAATGTGATGTCATCGTTCGCCCTAATGAGCAGGAAAACTGTTCCTTCGGTCGGAGTTTTTGGCTGAGGCGATGCTCGAAATGGATTCAGAGTAGCTTTCAGAGCAGCCACAGTAAATCAATCACGCCACTTCATTCTTTTCCCATGTCACCTCATGTTACAGCATCCGGCCCACAGACCATCTGGGCATATTGATCAGTTTGGGATTGACTTACCCAGAGACCTAAAGGTGTGTTCCTGCAAGATGTATATGTAGGGTAAGAGCTTTGTGGTGCTTTATTTTAATCATCCGTTAAACACAAGTACTTCTGTGTAATCACAGTGTTGCTGGGCAGGTTAGTATGTTGACCGAATATACACGCAGTTTAACTGGGCACGTGTGTGTGACATGTGTGTTTGTATCTATGTTTACTTAAGAGGGTAATAGTAGTCACCGTGTGGGCACAGGGCAGATATCTCGGCTTTTATTTAGTTTCGGTTGATTTCCAGCCAGGTAGGCGGAGCTCTGAATAAAAGCATGAATCAGCACAGCGGATCACCACTGCCAAGCTTTCTTTACCAGCCAAACACACACACACACATACACACACACACACACACACACACACACACACACACAGAGTGGAGGGAGACAGTGAGCTAGATACTGTAGGTAGGCAGGTAGATGGAGATAATCTCACTTGGTCACTTGGGGGATGATTAACTCCAAACTCCTTCTAATTCCTTAAGCCTACTCTCAATGCACAGGAAACATGCATTCTTTGTGTTTTGGTGTTAACAAAACCTCACATAGATCTCTTTGTCTTGTTTTGTTTTTATTTTCTTTTTACGAGTGACCACATGCATTCAAAACAAGTAAAAGCTGCTTCTGCTTCTTAATATTGTTTTTAAAAAAACGCCGTCAATTTTGCGAATGTGCACAGATTAGCACATGTGCATCAGTGTGTTGTGTGCAGTAAACTAGGAACAAAAATAGAAATGAGCTGGTCTGTAAAGGCCAACTAATGAGTCCCTGAATCTTGCGCACATGTAGCTATTTATACACTCTACCTCCTCCTCTCTGCAAGCTCTTCTTCATTCAGCCCCTCTCCTTTGATTTTGTTGCACACACAGATGTAGAGCAGCAGCACTGCAACATCACGAGCGAGTAATGTCCGGATGTTTGTAACAAGACTTTTTTAAAACTAGAGGCATAAATTAAAGGAAGTTATTTTTCTCCTTTTTTCATCTGCAATTTAAATGTGTGAACAGATGAATGAAATCCAAAACTTGTCACATACCAAATTATCCTCTTACAGGAATATTGAATCTGAATAAAAGCACAGAAAAGCAAAGTAAAACTCATTGTATTCCAGTTCTGCCATTTGCACCTGATCCTCGTTAGTTGCCTCTTCCTAGAGGGTGGCCTACTTCATCCATAATTTAGCTCATTACCGGTGCTAATTGTGTGGTATTTAGAGCAGGTTTTTCTTCCTACCACCACAGAAACATTTCATGTAATCGCTCAATAATACTATAGTAGAGGAAATGTTTGCCATATTACGAGACATATGTGGCATTTTGAGACATCTTGTGACGTGGCTGCAACTTTCTCGATTGGCCTCCACGCGGGTTCGCCCTGCTCAGCTGGCTGGTAGCAGAGATGTTAGATGGGCAACGCAAAATGGAGGAGGCAGCAGACAAAAGCTCAGCTGGTCCATTAGGAGCATGTCTGTTTCCTGACAATCAGAATTGAGATGACGGGGCATTAAAACACCCAGAGCAGGCTGTGAGCGTTGATGCATAAAGGTGCGTGCATTTGTGTGTACGTGGTGACCTAGGGAATAGACCTATGGGAGGAGGAGGGGGGTCTTGTAGGGGGAGGGGTAGGTTGGATTAGTAATAGAGTGCTGCACAGTTATTGGTCACTGGACACAAACAATGGGATGGCTAAAGAGGATTTGGCCTATTTGCGTACCCCCTCCTCTCCTGCTGTCCTGTAGTGCCAGTGGGAAGTGTATGCTATAGAGATCCCGGATGCACCCTCTGGGACAGCCCTGTACATCTGGAAGATTGGCCTGTCTGCTTGTCTGGCATTTTCCTCCCTCCCCCACCACAGAGCACGGTGGGACTTGAACTACATATGGGAGAGACAAACACAGGCACATTAGTCACCGATTAGACAAGGGCGATCAGGATGCAGATCTGTCGCGCTGAATGAAATGGATTGGGTTATGAGGCAGTGTAACTGATATTTCATTTAATCAGCTAAGTGGAAGATTGTCAATATATCTGTCACATTATTTAATCACAGTTTCATTCATTCAGACTTAAGGTTCTGAGTTTTAGGGCTTTAAGTCACTTTCCTGCTTGATAATTAAAATAAACAAGTATTTTATTTTAGCTGCAGCCTTCATAATTGTATATTACGTCACATTCCAATTAAAAATAGTAACATTTGATCCTATTGCACTTTTGAATAGAAGTAACTTTACAAAATAACTTTACATGTATCTGTGTGTGTGTGTGTGTGTGTGTGTGTGTGTGTGTGTGTGTATTTTAC
>JBAMHX010000007.1:16006913-16039957 GCA_037177515.1 Pseudomugil tenellus | reverse complement strand
AGCAAACTAAGACATGTTACCAGTGGATTGTCTTTTTTGTCATCATGTTACCTCGTCTCTGTGTGCCAGATGCCTGCTGCATGTATGTTATATGGAAAGCTTGCTTGGTGGGGATGACCCAGGCGATGCTAATGGGCAGAAACAGAACTGAATGCCTCCTTTGTTCGGATGGGATTTAATGAGTCTGTGATTGGCTCTTAGCATTCTTCAACAAGGACAGCTTTTGTGTGATAAATGACGTTTGTGTGAGAACTTTGCCTAAACTAGATTATAATCTGTGAGAGGCAGTTTGTTTTATAGATGCTTGTTATGTTTCTGGGATTGTAGATTAATGTATAAATGTTGTTTATTGCAGATTCCTCTTGATTATCCCAGTATGTGGAGCTACGTTTTCCCCTCTTCATTAGAAGCTGTAGTGTAAAAATATATATTTTCTTTTTGTTATTCCAGTTCTGTGTGTGAGCAAAAACAATTAACACCTCATTTAGCCTCTACATATTTCAAGCCTAGACTTGATATTTCCTGCTACGTGAAGGTTAAGACGTGCAGATTTAAAAGCAAATCACACGTTTTCCTTTCCATTAGTGTAGTGGTGACTCAGTATGTCCATGTCATGTTGGAACCCTAACCATCCAGTCTTTCTGTAAAATATTGACGCAGACATTTAAGTAGTTGTGCACACATATCAGTTTGTTTCAATTATAAAAAAACAATTATATAGTTAAAATTTGTCTCCTTGAGTCAGATAAGCTGTATCTGGAATTTGTGCTCTCTATCTAATCATGGATCAGTGTTTGCAAATGCTCCCACTAAGGGGCTCAAATATAAAAAAAAAACTTTTTTCATTTAGAGGAAGTTTTGTTTTTGTGCATATTTAACATCTAAGCAGTTTAAACAAGCGAAGGAAAGTTACTTTGCTTATATTATATTGTGGTCATTGCAGTATTTCTTATCACGTGTTTTATTATGTTGTTGTTCAGATCAGGGTGATTACATTGGTTCCACCTTCTCATTTTAGGTGTAACGCAGTGCTTCTTGCTTTTTAGCTTGATATTCAGTTTATTGGGTTGTATTAAAAAGTTGTTATTAAAAAAAATGTAGCTAAAAGTTGTTGTGTATAGTGCTGTAGCTTCACTGTCAAACAGCAGTGGCAGCATGGAATAAATGTCATGCTCAAGTTGATAACAACTGCTCTGTTGCTATGGTTCAAATAAACTCAAAGGAGTACATTCCTGATTATTAAATCAGCTTAAACATGCTGAAAAGGGAGATTTCCAGCTGTTTCAGCTCCATTGGAATAAGCAGAATATACAATGGCTGGATGTTGTAAAAAGATTTGACTCAATTAAGATGCTTATGAATGTCTAACCTTTCCATCACTTTCATAGGAATGTCAACAAAGATGAATCAAAAGTTTTTAAATGACTTATTGTGATTGTTTTAACTGACTGATGACGCAATTTAGTTTATATATCTCGTGTGGATATGGCTAATAAGTTTCTTGTTGGTTGAGTTCCTAGTACAGCCATATAGTTTGCCATCATGCTCTGTGCTTTGACTTTTCTCCATCTCTGACTTCCTTCTGTTCTCCTTCCCAGTGGCTACCATGACAACAGAGGCAAGCGCTGTGAGTGAGGCAGAAACTGAGGGCAAGCAGAAGACCAGCAGTGCAGCCCTTGAACCTGAACCAGAGAATAAGCAGAAGCAGGAAGCAGCAACGTCTGAAAAGGAGGGGGGAGAGTCGAGCAAGAAGGTCCCGGAGCAGGTTAGTGAACCTGTGTCCGTGGATGCAGCTACCTCCACTGATGAGGAGCAGCTGAAGCCTCGTACCAGAACATCTGCGGGCAAAGGCCTCTCTCGCCTCTTCTCTTCTTTCCTGAAACGTCGCTCGCAGTGCTCTGAGGAGGAGGGGTTCGAAGCAGAGAAAGCCAGGGAAGAAAAAGAGGAGAAAGCGGACAAGACAGAAGAGGAGAAGGTGGAAGAGCTGAAAAGTGAAGAAAAGGAGACTAAAGCAGTGGACGAGAAAGAAGTCAAGAAGAAAGAAGAGGAGAAAGCAGGGCAGATAGAAGACAAAAAGGTGGAAGAAAAGGTTGAGAAGAAGGGCAGTAAAAAGAAAAAGAAAGAGGCAAAGAAGAAAGCTGAAGAAAAGAATGAGGAAAAATTGAAAAAGGAGAATACTAGAAAAGAGGAAGAAAAGCCAGAAAAGAAAGAAGAAAAGGAAGAAGAGAAGGCAAAGCAGCCCGTAGAAAAGGAGGAAGCAAAACCTGAGACAAAAGAAGGAAAGAAGGAGGAGGCCACTGAGGTTCAAGAGAAAGCAGCAGAGGCTGGAAAGAAAGAGGAAGAAAAAGTTGATAAGAAGTTGGCAAAGAAAAAAGAAAAAGAGGAAAAAGTAAAGAAGAGAGAAGAGGAAAAGGCAAAAAGGAAAGCAGAGGAGGAAGAAAGGGTAAGAAAGAGAGAAGAAGAGAAAGCAAAGAGGAGAGAAGAAGAAAAAGCCAGAGAGGCAGAAAAGGCAAAAAAGAAAGAAGAAGAAAAAGCTAAGAAGAAGGAGGAGGAAAAGGTGAAAGAAGAGAAGACCAAAAAGAAAGAAGAGGAGAAAACAAAAGAAGAAAAGGCTAAAAAGGAGGAGGAGAAAGCAAAAGAAGAGAAGGGAAAAAAGAAAGAAGAGGACAAACCAAAAGAGGCGGAGAAGGTGAACGAAGAGAGGAAAAATAAAGAAAAAGAAGGGGAGGAAGAACAGACTGAAGAAAAGCAACGAAAAGGAGAGGAAAAGGGCAAGAAAAAAGAGAAGGGAAAGAACAAAGGAAAAAAGGAAGAGAAGGAGGTGGAAGCGGGAGTTGAGCAGGTGAAAGCACCGATTGCTGCTCCCGAGCCTGAACTGAAGACTGAGCCAGACACGGAACAGGCCCCAGATCAGCACTCAGTCAGCAGCGCCGACACACAGGTAATGGGCACCATGGACACAAGCTTGTTCTTTTTATGGTATCAGATAATAAATGTTAACCACAGTAAAATATCTCTGACAATTATTTTTGTTCATCTATCCACTACTGTGGGTAATAAAAATGACATTTTCATATGAGAGATGCCTCCGTTATGTGATGGGGAAGACCCGGTTCGCTGGTGAAAGCGGTAGCTAACATTGTGATGCTAACAATGTGGCAGATTGCCATTTGTTTCCTTGATTGACTCGATCAGGTCATCACTGCACAAAATCACAAAAAAACAGCACAGCGCTATCCTAGTTTCCATGTGGAACATATATTCCATGTTTGTACAACATTTTTGCATCAATGGAAAAGTACATTAGTGATGCATATCAAATCTCCACTGTCAGATATCCTCATGAAAATGTCATGTACACCTGATTTTTTTTTTACCAGTGAATATTTTTGGGTGTTATTTGTCTGCATTGGATCTGGAAGTTGAGTTAAACTGAATCAGCAGACAGCTAACATGCTCTAACATGAAGATGGAAGATAAAAAGAAGCAGTCAGTCTAAAAACAATATTTAAAAGGATCTTAAAAGTGCATGAATACAAATAAATACACATAATAGTTTATGAAAAATATAATTTTTTGTTATGGTAGCTAATGGCTACTGTTTCTGATGTTATTTCCATAACATTCTAGGGTGTCCCTGCTTCAAACCTAAATGTTAGAGCATAATAAATTGTCTGGGTAGAAATAGCAGCTTTCTCTGTGCTAAACTTGATACTTGCTTCATATTTAATGGATGAAACAATGCAAGAATGTCATCACTCTACATCAAAAGCAAGCAAAACAAAGCTGTTAAATGTATGCTGCTTGTTGTAATATAGTAGAGGAACCCATATTTTTTTTCTCCTCAATGAATTATTCATCATGTGGTAGCTGGTTCAGCAGAAGTGACTGTGAGGATTTCAGCTAGTAGCTCAGTTTCTGGAATTAAATAATACTCACGTGGCTCTGAACAAAAGCTCTCTATTAACAGCTGGATGTTTGATTTTTGCCATCATGTGAAGTGTTATCTCCAGCGCTGTCCTCTTCGTACATTTAATGCATTGTATCCTAACATCCTGAGTATTTGACACAGTTTGCAAATGTGTGTGTGAACTCCATTAGCCCGCTCCAGAGGAACAGAAGGAAAAATCTGAGTTAAAGGATGAACCAGAAGTGACAGAAGAGGTGACAAAAGAGGACACTGAGAAGAAAGAGGGACAACCAACAGAAAAGGTGGAGCCGACCAAAAAAGAGGAAAAGGCAGCAGAGCAGCAGGTGAAGAAAGAGAAACAGGTGAAAGAAAAGAAGACGGAAAAGAAGGCAGAGGAGGCCAAAGGCCCCAAACGTCAGAAAACCATGCAGTGTAAAGTCACCTTACTGGACGACGCTCAGTTTGAGTGTGAACTTGATGTAAGCAGCTCTCCAAATTTTGTTGATGTTTGCTTAATGCCCTGCTGTTTGATATGTTTCTACTTTTCTATTCTTCAGAAACATGCTAAAGGCCAAGAGCTTTTTACAAAAGTATGTGACCATGTCAACCTTCTGGAGAAGGACTACTTTGGCCTTGCTAACTGGGAAACGCCAACCAGCAAGGTGGGCTGGATTTCCTTGTATTAATTAAGGCTATTCTTTAGTATTAAAGTTACATGAGGAAGAAATGTTTTTTTTTTCTTCCTATATTTCCTGCAGACATGGCTGGAACCCACCAAAGAGATCCGGAAGCAGGTTTCAGGTGCTGTCTATGAGTTTACATTCAGCGTGAAGTTCTATCCTCCCGATCCAGCACAGCTGACCGAAGATCTGACCAGGTAAATGTTAACTACAAAGCTGAATAAGATGATTAGGATTTATATTTTGCAAGCATATTGGCAAATTTTCTGTAGAAGTAAATTTATTCTGTAGTTGTCACTTTTACTTAATTATAACTTGGTTTCTTTTATCCGTTGACATTTTTCTGTAGGTACTTCCTGTGTCTCCAGTTGAGGAAAGATATAATGCAGGGAGTTCTACCCTGTTCCTTTGTGACGCTGTCCCTGCTGGGGTCCTACACAGCCCAGTCAGAGTTGGGAGAATACGACCCGGAGGTTCACGGGTCCGACTATCTTAAAGATCTGAGCCTGGCTCCTGGACAGAGCAAAGAGCTGGAGGAGAAAGTGATGGAGCTGCACCGTACTTACAGGTTAGTGACGGCAATAGAAACTGATTGGATCAATTAGGAGGTGGCAGATTCTAAACACAAAGCTCCGCAGATCCAATCTGTGAATCTGTTTTTTGTTTATTCACTTGCAGACAATTTAACCCTTTTGAGACAATGAAACATGTTTTTGAAGTGTTTATTTTGTCTCCAGATCAATGAGCCCAGCGCAAGCAGACATGCTGTTCCTGGAAAATGCCAAGAAACTTGCCATGTATGGAGTTGACCTGCACCAAGCTAAGGTGGATAATACTGTTTTTATTAATATTTTCCTTCTTTCTTTGTTTTAAAATGTTTTCCCTGTCAGGAGAAATGTTTGACAAGTTAACTGAAACATTTTTACAGAAATCCTGAGAGGTATACCACTCCCTGACTTCCTGTTGTTTTTCCAAATCCTTTTTTATAATCACATGCTTGTAATGCAACAGTAACAAATTTAATTGGAAAATTGATGTCATCCCTTTTACAGAAAAAAGGGAGATTAATAACAAACCCTACGACTCTAAACTGTGTTGCGTGATTGCATGAGAAAGGCTGCCTCCCAGTGGCTGTGTGTTGAAAGTGCAGGACAACAACCATGGCGTGTCCCCTAATTCTGGGTTTACATGCAGGATCTTGACGGTGTCGACATTACACTGGGGGTTTGCTCCAGCGGTCTGATGGTTTACAAAGACAAACTTCGAATCAACCGTTTCCCTTGGCCTAAAGTGCTCAAGATCTCTTACAAACGGAGCAGCTTCTTTATCAAAATCCGGCCGTCAGAGGTACATTTTAAGCATTCATTATGTTTTAGTTTTTCTACCTGTTCATAACCTCAAACTTAGTCCATGGAAAATGCTCCTTATCTTACTCAAAATACCCTCTGTCTTTTCTCTGAAATGATTTATATTTTATTAGCCGCCTAGAGTTAAAACTGAGTCAAGGTTTCAGTAAGGAACATTTTCAGTGTCATTATCTGAACAAAAAGGTGTTTCAGAACTGATTTATATTTTTATCTTTGCTGAAGAATAAAAACATTAAGTCAATAAATTAAACTAATTTTAATCTGTTTTCATCACATTTAGCAAGAGCAATATGAGAGCACCATTGGCTTCAAGCTGCCCAACTACAAAGCCTCAAAGAAGTTGTGGAAAGTTTGCGTTGAACATCATACCTTCTTCAGGTAAAACCTTGTTCTTCTGTCATTCAGACACTTTGCTGCTCGTCAACAGAAAGTCATTCTCACGTTGTCCTCATTGCGCTGTAATCCCTACAGTTCAGTTCAGCTTAATTTGTTTAGCACCACTTCACAACAGTTTCCTTTTAGAACACTTTAAACACATCAATTTGAGACAGTTCATAATAAATAGCCTAGCTAAGGAACAATCATGGTCCCAACCTTACAGTTAAACCTTTGAAGTTTATCGTAATAAGCAGACAAACGCTTAAAGTGTTTATTTATTATTATCTATTGGCAATCTTGACTGTCTGGTATTGATGAAATCTTATTGATTGTGTGATGTACCTCTTGTTTAGGGTATCCACAGTGGAGCCTCCTTCATCCCGCCGCTTCCTCATCTTGGGCTCTAAGTTTCGATATAGCGGTCGCACTCAGGCCCAGACCCGCCAGGCGAGCTCCATGATCGACCGCCCGGCCCCTCGCTTTGCACGCTCTGCAAGCAAGAGGCTGTCTCGTAACCTAGATGGAGGTATGGGCAAGTTGGTGATTTCACATCCTGTTGTGTACAATGAACTGGGAGTTGATGAGCTACTTTCTGACATGTTTTATTCTTGCAGCTGGAGAGGAAACTCTCCAGTTTCTGCAGCAGCTTTCAGTATCAGTCAGGTCTGAGACTGATGATTGGTCGTTAGTGATGGCATCTGACAAACCTCAGCCATCTATTGAAGGTATAAGAACGTGTGTGAAGCAGTTGGCAATGCCTTTTGGCATATTTCTAACTTGCTGTTTGCTTGCTATTCCCGCCTGTTTGTGTTTAACACCCTCATCCGTTTTCAATCATTTGTTCTTCCCTTGACATGGCTCAAGGGTGGTGTTCTTGCTGCAAACTCCAAAAGGAACGAGAGGAAATAGCTTCATCTTACACTGAACCATTCTTGAACATTTTTTGACGGGAGGTGGCTGCTCCTTAGAAATTGTGCTTCATGGGTAAAGCACACATATTTTCTTTCCCTTTTAGCCAGCAGCTTCTTTAACTTTCTAATCGAATGACTTCATCTTCACCGCTGCAGCAGCTTTCATTAAAACCAGTTACACAAATATAACTTGCAGGTATATCCTGGTCATCCACTATCCTGGACTATAAGATCCATATTTCATATTTGTCACTAACCACATCCTGAAGGACTCACAAATGCTTGGCATGCAGCTGGGTTACAAACTTGCTTGAAGCGTTTGCAGTGGTTGTCATCTGTCCAGCTGAAGCATTATATAACTGCCATCACCTTGCCATCTCTTTACAGCCAGAGGGGATTCAGAGCAGACTTCTAGTCAGTTCTGGGACGATGGACCGTCTGTTCAGACCTGGCAGAGCACAAGCGTTACCCAGTCAGTCATTCAGCCATTGCAGGAGCTGGTGGTCGATGAGAGCAGCAGACAGGAAGATGATTGGTCTGCTCTTTTGTACTATGATCGCCCTGTTCCTGTGGTCTCAACTTTTGATGTTGTGAAAGAGCCAGGTATCAGCACCAGCAAAGCCTCCAGATGCTTTCCACATTTTCATGCTTTCCATTCATTTATGCTAAAGCAGTTTGAGCTGGAGAGTTGTATATTTATCTTTGGTGCACTGTTCAATAAGTCAAAAACTTTATTCTGTTTTCTGCTGCTTGAGATTTGCAAGTTTTGGTTTATCTGGTCCAAAAATGTTGCATGTTCTTTCTTTTCTGATGTTGTCAGTCAAACCCAGCTTGGCAGAAATGAGCTCTTTGCCCCAGTTTTTCCAGCAATCATTTCTCCAACTAGATGATTGGTCCACCTTATTTTCTTCTGACCTTGTTCGAAAGGCTCTGTGTGAGTTTTTTTGTGTGAAAATAGTTATTTAAAACCCCTTTTTAAAATATGTTTATCAAATGGCGACAATATGCGTCAAACTGTGTTTCACTCCGTCAGTGTATCCCTTTTCTTGCAACTTCTCACAGCTTCTTCCCAAGTCCAGTTTCAGCGCCAAGTGGAGGAGCAGAGTACAGAAGTGGCCACTAAGGACGTGATCCAAAGGGTGCAAGAGACAGTCACTTTAGTCGACAGTATGACGGAGGTGCATGTTTTGGAAGAGAAGCTGAGGGAAGTGAAGGGGTTAGAGGAAAGGCTGCAGGAAGTGGATGAGATGGCAGGCAGACTTCAGAAGGTAATAGAAGAGGAGCTGGGGAAGGAGGAAGTTGAACAGTTAAGAAAAGAGGAGGAGGAATGGGAGCAGCAAGGTAAAGGTTTTACTGTGGTAAGGAAATCTGTGAGGAAGATGGAGAGAACAGATGAAGATGAGGATGAATTAGAAGATGAAATAAAGCAGGTGTTCTTTAAAGATGTTCTACCTGAAGGAGAGAGTAAAAGTGAGGTGATGCAAGAGAATCTTTTAGATTCAAGTTTGAGAGAGAAACTACGCCAGATGGAAAAAGAATGGCAAGATGAGGTGGAGGAAAGATTTGCTTCCCCCGACGTTGCTGGTACCACCTCTGTAGTAGCATATCAGAGGGAGGTGCGCACAGCTACAAAGAGGGTGACAATAATAGAAGATGGAGGACGGTCTGGGGGGACAAGGTTAGACAACAGGGAGATAGTGGAGGAGAGGACACAGAAAGAGGTTACTGAGAGACTCCAGGTTGGGGAGCAGGCTGAGGTGGAAGATAAAGATGACTGGTTTGAACTTTTTCATCGCCCTCCATACAAACCAGTTGATAAACCATCAGGTACAGTATGCAATGGTGCTTACAGCTGTGGGCCTCCACTAATTCATTTCATGTTCTAATGATGTTAAATTAGATAAAGCGGCAAAGCAATTAGTTCTGTGTCAAACCTCTGCTGAATGCTTTGAAACTCCACTGTTGTTCACCGTTTAGTAAAGTTTTTTTTATTTTTGTCAATCTTTTTTTGTTGTTTTTCCCAAATTGAAATCAGAGAAAAAATACAAGACAAACATCAGCATACATAAAATCAGTGTGGTTCTATTTGGAAAATCAGCATGAAAATGTCAGTAATATAAATGAGCGTATTAAAGACTTCAAAAGAGCGCAAAAGTAGTAGATACTCTTATTTGCAAAGTTAACATATATATATTTTTTTTAATGAAAACAAATTCTCATGTTCTGCTTTGCTTCTTTTACAAGAAGCTGTTCTTAGAACTGCTTTATATTTGCTACATCTTTGCATCTTTACTCTCCTGTTTACAGCTGTGGGTGGAGCTGAATATTTCAGCTCCAAGCCTGAACTTCCATCACTGTCTGTGAAAACACAAATTACAGTTGAGGAGATGCAAGTAAGGCGAGAGGAGGTGTGGAGAGTTTCTGAGATCCTACAGCAACCAGCTCTCATTGAAATAGTTGATGACTGGTTTGTTCTGCTAGACGTTCCTCCCAGAGAAACCTCTTACGTACCACCAGGTACCGCTTAAATATCCCTCACTGTTTTTCAAAACAACTTCATGTTTTGCTTGAAGGAAAACAGCATTTTTGCTTGTGGTGAAAGATTTTCTCCTGACTTTACTTTACTCAGTCGCGTTAAGGGAGAGAGCCCAGACAGATGACCAAGGTTTTGTCTCTGTGGCCGGAGATGCAGAAGAGGAAAAGGTAATAAGTGAAGAGAGACCGACAATGCAAGAGGCAGGAAGATATGTAGAGAAACTCTCACAACAGCAGGAGACAGACAGAGATGACTGGTTTACGTTGCTGGATGTTCTGCCCAGAAAACCAACATATATGCCATCAGCTATAGGTGATGTTCCACTACTCTTCTTCAGTTTTATAAAAGCAAAGAGCTATTTTTCTACTCCATTGTGTTTGATGTTCCATTTTAATTTAGTTTGTTTGCTGTTGAAGTGAGCCGAGAGGGTGGTGTCGCTCTGCCTGATGTAAAAGCTGTCGAGCAAAGAGAACAAAGAGCTGAGCTTTTAGTCAAGGACACAGACATAAAACTGATTCCAAGTGAGAGGGAAGATGACTGGTTTGTGCTGCTGGATATCCCAGTTAGACAAACATGTTTTGGGTCTCCAGGTACTGTAGGCTATTCCTGATGCACATTTTAAGTTTTTTTTTTCCCCTGTTTTGCTCAAGTTGCTCCTCCATGTCATTTTCTGTAGTTTCCGTGGCTGAGTACACTCAGCTTATCTCGAGTGGGACTAAGGTTCTGAACGTAGAATCCCCAGCGAACATTGTAGTTAAGGAAATTGTGATGCAAGAAGACAAGAAGCCTCCAGAGCAGAAAATATTGGTACCAAGGAGGGAAAGCGAGGACAACTGGTTTCTGCTGCTGGATGTTGTTTCCAAAGAGACCCCTTATGTGCCTCCAGGTACCTAAAGCCCCAAAATGTCTGGTTCTGCAGGTTATCATTTAAAAGAAGTTTATCTGGACTTCTAAAAGTGTCAGAGTTTAAGGTTACATTCTTTTTCTTTCAGTTTTTGTGCCACCAACTAAAATCTATCCAGATGTTCCAGCTAAAACAGCAAGTGTGCAGCAACAAATTTATGTTGATCAGATTGGCCCACAGCCGTTTCAGCCACTGCCAAAAAGAGATGACTGGTTCACTCTGTTTGATACTGTGTACCAGAAAGCAGTTACAGTACCAACAGGTATACAGTTCATTCATGTTTGCACCTCGTACAGGATGATTGGCTTATTTCAGTGGATCTGCTACTATCATGCATCTTCTTTCACAATCTATCTGTGCCAGCTGCTCCAGTTGAGATTGTTCGGGATATGAGGAGGACATTTGAGGCTGAGGTGAAAACTACAGAGACTATAACATATGAGAAGGTGGTAATTGGGGTCGACATGAGGCAAGATGGGGCACGCGTGTCTGAAGTTAGACCCAGACAAATTCCACCACTTTCAGAGAGAGGAGGAGAAGATGATTGGTTTACACTGTTGGCTCTCACGCAAGAAAAACCAGTAGTGACCCTCCCAGGTACTGTTCCTTGCAAGTTAGCATGTGTATACCACACTCAAATATTGGCATCAGGTTTATTCATTTTGTGTTTCTGTGCCAGCTGCTGTGGTTCAGCGTGTCACAGCACCCACTGAACCAAAACCAGAATATGTGCCGGAAGCTGTAAGACCACCGGCGATGTTGGTCGAGCAGCCACAACCAAGAAAAGTGGATAATGACTGGTTTGTGCTCCTAGACGTTGCAGAAAAAGCATCAGGTATTCTATGTGTGCTTGTTGCTATGAGACAGAATTAGCGTGAAAAGCAGCTTTGTCTGTAATTTATGCCAGGCTAGGGTTATAGTTACAGGGGGCTAAAATAAAGATTTATAACTTTAATCTTAGTTTTACATTGTGTGTATTCAGTGCCAGCAGCTGTAAGCGAGCGTGTCATTGTCCGTCCTGAGGTGAGAAGAGTCAAAGAGTTTGCGGTCACAGAGCAGAGAACACAGAGAATTACTATAGAGGAGGAGAAGAAAGATGTGGTGCAGTCACAAGCAGCTGGGACACAGGTGGAAGATGATTGGTTTTTACTTCTGGATATGGTGTCTAAAAAATCAGGTATTCTTCAAAATGAGTTTGTGCTGTTACACAAGAGACCCAATAATTTCCCCACAATAATATCTGGTTGTATATTTGTATTAGTCGCTGCTCCTGAAGGCACCCCGATCACTGCAAAGGTCAAACTTCCAGCAGCGGCGGTCACAAGAAGGATTGATATTTCAGAGATGAGACCACAGTTTGAGAAGCGGATTCTGGAAGAAAGGGTTCCGCTTGTACAATCACGAGCCGATGACGATTGGTTTGTTCTGCTAGATGTTGACCGCAAGGAGTCAGGTATCTTTAGCTTGCTTGCGTTTGTTTTTTTTTGGCAGATAAAGTGTTCATACAGGCCTCTCTTTGCAAGAGAAAATGCTTACTAACATTTCAAGCATGTGTTCATGACACATTTCTTCTCCTCTGAAGAGAAGCACTCCATACTCTTCTGTTGGAGGACTTCTGACTGCGTAGTTTGCGGTTAAAAAGAATAACGCTTTCCTAATCTTAACATTTCCCCGGTTCAACCTCATTCAGCTTGATGTGTGGCCTAACATCATCTGCCGTTGCATCCACCGGTGGGTTGTAACGACAACTAAAACGCGCTCCGTTTCACTCGGAGAACATCTGCTTCTCACTTGCCTCACGTTTTCATGTTTGCTTGTCTTATTGGAAGAGAATGGGGGGAAAAATAAGGTACAGTATACGCTTGCTGCATATGCATATTTCTCATCGCAGGAAATACAAGTACAGTAAGTATAAAATGGTCGATTACGCACATATTTATGTGCTGCGTTTTAAGTTCTAACCGCTGTTTGGAAACTGCTTATTTTATCCCACCTGTACTAACTAGTTTGTTGCCAAAACCTCATTTCCTTCCTTTGTTTCCCATCTTCTCTACATCCGTCCAGTTGTGAGCACACAGAGAGGCTTGCGTCCAGTCAGCGCTCCTGTATTCTCTCAGGCGGCTCTTGCAGAGGCAGGGATCCCCATGGCCCCGTTTGAGCAGCCACAGACCTCAACTCCCATCAAGACCAGCCGCCAGGAAGAGAGGAAACTGGAAGTCACTGTAGAGGCTGTGGAGCCCTCAAAAATCGAAGCTGTGACTGAGGTCAAGGTATACAGTTTTCTCCTTATTCTTTTATATGGTTGTAAGATGCTTTTCAAAAGTGCAGTAGAAACTGTACTGAATACACTTGGAATGCAAACTGGACAGATCATTTCTAATGTCTTCGAGGACATTATGATTTGTAACGATGTAGTATGTAGCGAGCAGAGATTTCTCTCTCTCTCTGAGTGTGAACTGTGTCTCTCTTGCTGCTGTAGCCAGCAGTGTGGAGGGATCATACAGACGTAGAGTCTTCACTGATATCCACCATCAATGGGGACATTCAGGTTAGTGGCAGACGTCGTCCTCCATCAAAGGACATGTTTTCACTATAGCTGAGATGTGACGCGTCACAGCCAAGAGGTGTAGGATGCTAATGCGTGTCCTTCTCTCCTCCCTGGGGTAGCACGAGTCGGAGACAAGCGTGGAAGTGCGAATGCGAAAGGTCAGATTCCCGGCGTGGCACGTATTTACTTAGCCATTTCTCCACCTCCATCCTGATGTTACAGAGTTTCTCATTCAAAAGACTAATTTCACCCTCTTCCCATGTTGTGCTTGCATACAACTAGGTCTAAAATGCAGCAGATTCGCTGCACATATAGTGTTTCTACACAGTAAAAAAACAATAATGAGTAGAATATGTAAACAGTGAATAAAAAAGCCTAATGAGTCAGATTTGATACATACAGTTTATTCATCACTTTGTGATAGAAACTTTCTTCAAATGCCAGTAGTACACCATATGATACGAGTCTGCTGCCCCCTGGTGAACACCAGAAAGCAGAAGATTACACTGCAATAATTTTGACATATCACTTGGTTAAAAAATATAAGAAAAACTGAATTGAGTTGTTTTACAGATTTAGTTAAAAAGTAGAATAAAGACTTTAGATATTTAAAATTTGACGATTCTACCCAGTCGTTCTTAAGTGTCAGGCGTTAAGGGGATACAGGCTCTAATAAGAATACTGCAAATTCAGAGTGCTTGCCTCAGAATATGTTAGCTATTTATATTTTTTCAATGTATTTCTTTTCATTGCTTGCTTTTGTAAACACTGGAATGCACACATGCATGATTATAGACTGTCAGATTTTTTTCACCCCGTCACCATTTCTTCTTCTTATCCTAGTCTGACAAACCTCGGTGTCCAGAGCCGTTTGTTCTTTGCTTTGCTAGTGTAGTGTAGTTTTGGCCCCTGTGGTCACTTTGCACCAAACAATTTTGCATGACCTTCTCACAAATCTTCTCATCTATTGTATTAACAGATTTTCTTAGTATGCATGTCTGAGGTGTGGCAGCTAACTGCCAGCATAAAGGGAAATGAAAACAAACCCACATATTTTTTTGTTCTTTTCATTCGTTACAGAAAAGAGCTAAGAAAATTGAGGGTGGCTCAATTTATATGAGACATAGCATTTTAATGCTGGAGGTTTGTATCCCTCTTTGGAAATGTCTGTCTCCAGCTGAATTTCTTGCTTTTTGGCATAATGGCTGTGTTTAATCTCACGCTTGCATGTGGCATGATTCACACTGGATTTATTTATATTTTTGTGCCAGGGGTAATTGATAACATGCGCGGCAAAAATAACTAACTGAGTTGATTATGAGAGTGCTGCTGGACTTATAGCAAAACTTTATGATCAGGAGTGTGAAACCTTTTAGTGGTATACCCCTCTTATCATTTTACTAATGCTGAGTCATGTAAAGAGGCTGATAAGCTATGGTGCAAGTTAAACTTGAACAAATTTTAACTGGTCAAGCTGATCAGTTTTTATTGATTGTGTATTTATTATGGATCATCAGTATTCGCCTGTTCTGGCTTTTACTCTGTATATTTGCATCTTTTTTTGTAATTTATCTATAGTGCATTGCTTTTGTGCACCAATCATTTATATGTGCATTTGGCTGTAGAGAGGACAATCAGAATAATTCTACATCTTTGCTGTGTGTGAGTAAAATGACATCTAGAAAGGCACTCATGAAGTTGCTCTTAAACATCTCTGTATGTTTTGATAAGCAGCTAAGCAGCCTCCAGTTTGTTTGTGCCGCACGGCTGCCATCTTGCAATTGTCAATAAAGATCAACTTGGTGCTAACTGTTGCCACATGAGTGCTTCTCCTGTCGCGTCCGTTCATTTGCCTTTAAATGAATGGGTTTTTGTGTCTGGCTTCATCCTCAATGATTTATTTCACATCTGTTGTCATCACATCTCCTGCTTTTTGATTTGCAGCCTGTTTTTCTAAACGCGTTTCACCGCAAGCCTGATGCTGTGAAACAGATTGTAAATGCTGTGCTGTGTAGTTTATAGCTTGCACCCATCCAGGGCTCCAGATGATAATCAGCTTTGATGAATCATGGCACCAGTCAGCTGCCAGACTTAATTTGCAGTCACTGGTAATCTGTCAAGAAACTACAAGCTTTTTGTGCTTCAATCAAGAAGTGCAAACATTGAGATTAATGCCATCTTGTAATTTATGCTCTCTTAGAAACGCCTGGTAATCCTGCTTCTGCTTGTTTTTTCCTTCTACCAGCAACTAAAAAATGCACAGAAATCGCACATAAGAAAAAAATATGACTATTTTTTAAATATTCTCTCTTATTTCTTCATCTCCTCCTCTCTCAATGTCATGTCCTCCATTCCTTTCTATTTGCCCAACTTTCCAAATTACTTGCTTGCCCGTCTTTGTGCACCCTCCCACCCCCACACTTTCTTTCCCCTCTCGACTTTCCTCTGCGTAGGAGTTTGATAAGCCTCAGGAGGATCTGCTCAAGCACCATGCCAGCATCAGTGAGCTGAAGAGGAACTTCATGGAGGCCGTCCCCGAGCCGAGGCCGAGCGAGTGGGACAAGCGTCTGTCCACGCACTCTCCGTTCCGCACCCTGGGCATCAACGGGCAGCCTCTACCGAGTGCAGATGGGGTAAGTCTCCCACAGAAACCAGCAAGTTCTTTCATTTAGTTTAAATCTGTCAGGTCAAGAAATTGAAGGAGTTTGTTAAGAATGAAAGAGGAATGGATTAATTTAAATGAGCAATTCCAGAATCGCTACATTGTGAAAAGTAGATTAATTATAGAACAAATTTATATCAATACATCATGTGTCTATTATTTAATTAATATAATTTTTTGGCAGAAGTTGTCATTTTGATGGTGGATGATAGTTTGTAACTGTTGCGTAAGAAATCTTTTCTTCTGTGCTGAATGAAACGAGTTGAGAGAGATAACAGAGTGTCTCAGCTGGTTCCAGCTGTCACTCTTGACAGTTTAAGCATCGTATGTGCATGAATCTTGTCCCACGCAACAGCATGTGGTATGCAGGACATGCATGTGTGTGAGGAATGCAACAGAACTTGTTGAATTAGGCCTCTGCTTTCTGTCTTTCACTGAGAAGACAGATGTGGGTGAGGCATCTTTGGTACAGGTTGTCCACTCTTCCGTTGGATGCCTCTGAAGCCCAAACATGCTTGTGTTGCATGACTGACAGACCTGACTGCATGACAAAAAGATGACAACGTTCAAAAGATTTGCACGTTCCCACAGTGGGCAGTGTCTCTATTCCCTTACCACCACCCCTCCCCCCGCCCCCATCCATTGCTGCCTTTCTACCTTTTTGCTCTTTTTTTGCTCACTTTCCTTTCGCGCTGCTTTCATTTTCAGCTTGGCTGCTGCTTTCTACAAGTCCTTGTTTGGCTTTCTAGACAAGGCCTCATTCACAGTTCACAGTTGCATCACAAATGACATCAGTACAATGAAAACAACACAGAAATAACAGGACTCTAATGATTTAATAATAACATATTGCTCATGTTAGTAGTTTGAAATGAAAGTTATCGTCTGAAATCAAAAACCTGGTTTGAGTGTAGCTATGGTAATAACATATGAATAAATAAATGTAGACTAATAAGTGTCACTTTCCATGCCTTTTTCATCATGACTGCATACGTCTTTCCGCTTAGACTCTAATTGCTGGAAACAAATCTTTTTGTCAGCACGCATTAGACTTGTGTTATAATGAAAGCAGAACAAAGTGACAGCTTCAATAGTGAGAAAATCAATCAGCAAGTGTAGAAAGGGCTTTGAAAAACTGAAAAACTGACTGATTCAATGTCTATTTATTAGAATTGACACATTGTTTATTATCATGTCTACAAGCTGATTTATCATTCTGGAAAATTTTTTTATTGTGATTAATAAATGGCCCATGTGAGAAATGTTCTCTGCCCTTTTGGTTCAGCTTGAGCTGAAAATATTGGTGCTATTATAAGAATAAGCCACGATTAAATGTTAATCTACCAGCTACAGACTGAGCTACTGACATTGCACACATTTTTTAAGTCAAGTTATTAAGATTAGCAGTTTTCAGAGCTTTAATGAAATTCCCTTCACTTTGCAGACATGAAAATGTTCTTGCTTGAAACGGCTCCGGTCTACATTCTCAGCTTTTTTCTGTGTTGACTCAGTGAGTTGCAACTATATTTCCATCAATTTACACACATTTTCACACTGTGGGTGACTTCCTGTCTTTAGAAAAATAAAACAAATAGTTGGACATGGAAAACGGAGAATGCACGTTAAGATGCATGTAATAACATTTCCATGCTCTCAACAACGATGGCTTATACTGAAGTCATTTAAGGCCTTACCTCTTAATATCGTAGAGCTCAACCTCTGATAGCCAGTTAACTATAGGTCATTGCAGATCTAAATCCCTTCCTCTCATGTCTTCCCCCTCCTCCTCCTCCCTCCTCTCAGTTTGTCATCCGCCTCCCGCGCGGCCCCCTGCTAGACTTCTACTCCAAACGCAGCTGAGGGGCCGTCTGAACCCTGCGGAAACCCCACACAGGTGTGAATGTGAGCCACGGAGAGCGCGCCTAGTCCATCTACCCATCAACCTCTCGCTTTCTCTCCTCCTTCTCTCCTACTTTTGCCTCCTCTGCAACATCACCCCAGCATCCTTCATCCCTCATCTTCTGCACCACTTGAGAAGCTGCCCTTTCTTTCAGACGTTGACTCCTTCTTTCCCACTGCTGCATCTCCTTGGTTTCTCCAGCCACATACAGACCTCTCCTCCAAAGACTGAATAGGACTGAAAATAACCAACCCACTACTCTCTTGCATTTTATGTAAAGGACTTTATGGATATTTAAAATATTTCTTATTAACTGGCATTTATCAAAAGGTTCTAATGTCTGACCACATCACTTTGGGCTTGTTTTTATACACATATTAAGGTGCATTTATATTGTCAGTAGTTTTTAGGCTGTCTTCATATCAGCTGATCACTGTGACATTTTTCTTAAACACACTTGAGGTTCTCGTTACATACAGTCGCCTTGTTACTGGATGTTTTGGTAATATTCTCTTTTAATGTTGTAGTAGTTCATGTGGTTGGAAACCTTGAGGCAGCTCAGTTGTAATACTCAATTATCTATTTGTTCTCCACCAGAATTTGGAAAAGACAATATGTAGCAGTTGCAAGAGATTCCTTGTTACTGTCATGACTTTTTGACAATCAACTTTGACCAAAGAATAAAAAGCATTCCATATGCAGTTCATATTATTGTTTTTTATTATCATGTATTTATTTTTTTACTTTCCAGGAGATGGATTTTGTTATTCACATATAATATATGGCACAAATACATTGCTGCATTGGTTATATATTAGCCTTTATTTATCATCCAAAAGGAAACCATTCTGAAACCATTCAACTCACCCAGTCCATTTATGTTATGTATCTCCCTTAAGAATAAGTGCAAACTGATACTATCAGACATCCCACCATGATCTCAGACTGGGAAATTGGTATTGGTATTGGAATTGAGCATCATAGGTATAGAATAGAAGAGTGAGATGCTAGAGCATATTAAACAACCAATACAACTAGAAAACAAGCCTGGAATAATATATAGTGTAAAAATACAACATAAAGTTGGCAAGTATCTGGAGAAAAAAAAAAATTACAATATGAAATAAATATTAAGATAAGAAAGTAGAAATGTGAAAAGTTTCAATTTAAGAGCATTGTGGAATTAGAGTGAGGATGTATAATGAGGATAAGGTGGCGTGTTTAAAATAAGCTGAATTAAACAGCAGTGCCAGTTATTGTGTAGTGTGCTGACCTGCAGCTGCGCTTCTTTTCATCCTCGTGACAGTGGATGAGTCTCCTAGACTATAGGCTGGAAGAGTGTCCAGTCTATGGTGGTTGGGGATGTTTCCATGGTAAATATATAAGTGAAAAGGGGAAGTTTGTTCACAGTTCTCTCTACCTGTGCCTTAAACAACTCCTGCCTACTCCAAATGAACTCCAACACAGAGTTCTTGTCACTGGCTCCAGTGCTGCTCCTTTAACGACATCTCGAACATCTTGCAACACATCTTAAAAGGATCTCAGCTTCCTTGGGAAATGAAGGTAGTTCACCCCATTCATGTACACAGCCAGTCTGCTGTCAGACCCAGGAATTAGAAGTTCTTCCCCATGATGCAAAGTGCCTGTGGAGCCTTTTATCATCTGATGCCAGTCCCCACCCTTCTCCACAATATTCTCCAAACACCACCGAATCAAATGGCTGTAATCCTTCATGTGCATGTCATTCCACTCTGCAGAGGCCTGGTACGAAGCCATTTATCTGATTTAGCTGTGTAGGAGAAGCAAGTTCCAGGATAGTACATTTTCAGGACTGGACTTGGACACCCCTAATGTAGACAATTCATCCAAGCAGAAATCATGGCTGAACTGTCGTTTTGGAAGTAAACCTGAAACTAATAGTGATCTGTGAATACTGCTGACTGCAAGATAAATACTAAAGAAACCAGCCTATGAAAGAAACCACCCAAAGTAATCTTACACAAAGAGAATACTGAAAGCATAAGTTCTTACCTAAAAAAAAATATACATGATTAAGTATTCACCATTATTAAACAAAACAAACAAATGTATTCTTTTAGCTCCGAGTCATAATTAAATAAATCTGTGGCAGAAGAAAATGATGTATGTAAGAGAACAAAATGTAACTTTGGTTAAATGAAGTAAAAACAGAAAAAAATGCTTCATGTTAGACTGCAGATGAAAATTAGCCTAATGGCTACATGCTGGACTGGTGAACACATGTTGATTAATGTGTCCTATCCCATATTAAATCAATAAATTAAATTAGTTGAACAAAAAGTATATATAAGTTGTTTATTATCCTCCAGGCTATGATTTTTCTCATGTTTGTCTGTCTGTTAGCAGCTTTTTGCAGAAACTCCTGGGTGGGCATTTACGATTTGGGGGTCTTGATGTAACTTAAATTCTATTAAAGTTTGGTTACGATCTGGAAGGAAATGTTTTCACATTTGTATTTTTATTTTTTCAAGAATTCTGCGTGTTTGGTGAGCTGACAAAAAATCTATTTTGCAGCTGCTTTTGAAGTCGCTGTACTTACAGATTACTGACCAATAATATGTGGAAAAGACTCAACTATGGCTTCCGCAGTTAACATGAGGTTTCTTCTTCCGAATGGAAACTATGAACTACATTTGTGTTCAACAATCAAAATACCGCGTGTATTCACTGTTGTGTACTTGTATTCAAACATTTGTATAATTTACTTATATTCAACTTTTTATTCAGAGTACTCGGCCCGTGATCTCATGGTGACTGTTTTTGTTTTATTTTTTTCTTTAGAGCATCTGCAGTAGTTCCCTAAGCAGAGATTCTGAAACAAAGGCTGTTCATGTGGAAATTCCAGCCTCTAAAGTCTTATCAAGTACCAACGTAACCCCTAAAAGTGAGCTGGATGGTGTTGAAACCCTCAGTGCGCCTGTGTCATGTGATCAGGAGGAAGGTGTAGTTTTTCAGACCCTCTCGGTGCCAGTCCTAGAGGTGGAACCTGTTCAGTTGACTTCTTCTATTGAATGCTCCTGTAAAGTTCAACATCAAATCCAGGAGGAAAAAGAATCGTGTCTGTCCTCTGGGAGGATAGTTGGATTGTCTCCAGCTTGCCATTTGTGGAGTGATGGTTCACAGGTCAAACGCAACTTCCAGGTAGTCTCCCGACTTCCCCAGAGCGATGCTGTTTCTCTCTCTTCTTTGCTCTTGGATGCCTTACTTGCTCACTTCTTTGCAGCACCATGACACTTAAAAATCTAAATCTATAAAGGTGCAATTATGAGTAAAATTAAAGTCAATATGCTGCAGGGGGGTTGCACAGTGGTGTGCTAAGTTCTGGCCTGCGGTGATGGGTTGCTATGACAACAGCATACAGTATTCTACTCTGATACAAAACGTTATCACTGACTTCACTTTGTCATCTTTGCAAATCACTCATGGCTTCATAGTTTTCATTTGATCGTCCCTTTTGAACTGGCTGCTGGTGGGAAAATGATTTTGTAATGGTCTAAAAAGAATCACTTATTTGGGCTGCTGGTGAAAATAAATCACACTAACTTCTATGCATGGCGTAAAATAAATTTTTTGCTGTGAGGTGAAAAGTGTCTGGTTAAACAGTCACTCATGGGGGTATGCTCCCCTTCACAGCCCCCTCTGGTGCAGACCCAGACTGTCACCATCACAGCTGTCTCCTTACCCAGTGACATCTCCACTACAGAGGTTCCTATCGTCCCAACCAAGACCTTCACCTATGATTCTTCAAAGGTATGAGGTCCACCACCTGCTCAGCCCAGGAAGTAAGGATTACATTTCAGACAGCTGACAGTGAGCGGGTCTGAATGGGGGCGGGGGGGGACCTTGAGGCAGCAGTGCACCTTCTTTAATGGAAGCTGAGTTTTACAGCAGCTGTAAAATGTTTGCTCAGTTTCTTCTCTTTGTGCTGTTTTTCCTCAGATGACGGATGATGGAACAGACGAGGACAAAGACAGTTCAACTATGTCCAGTTCCAAGACCATTACCACAGAGTCAACCAGTGGCACCACAGTCACCACCACTACTACTCAAATCTCAAAGGTCAGCAGGGGGAATTTCCTTCTTCCTGCAGTTTCACTGTGTTGTGTCTCACAATCCATGTTTTTCTGCACAGGTAGTAAAAAGTGGATCTTCTGAGATGCGTGTGGAGAAGAGGATTGTCATCACTGCAGATTCTGACATTGACCAAGATAAGGTAGAAACAGCATCGATCATTCTGCAGTACACACCTGATTGGGGTGTGGTGGTTAAATGATGCCGTACATTGGCTTTTCTCTGACTACACACACATATATCTTTATAAGCAATGGGACAGCACCAGTACAAGCTAACATCCGCAAGCGGCATAGTTGTAACGTTAAATTAAACGTAACCCACAAGGAATTTTTTGTTCAGGTTATAAAATTCCATGTTATTGTGGAACGAAGTCATTACCATGAAAATAGACTAAAAGCTCCATGAGGATGTCCACTACTTACAGAACCTTGAATTCTCAGCAGAAGAGCATATTATTCATTCAGCTCAGGATGTTCCCAGCAATACATTCCTTTCCTTCTATTTTACAAGTACTTTTAACATGAGATGACACTAATAAGCATGCAGGTTAGAGGAACTAGTCAAGTACCAGAGGAAAAATATATGCTGATATGCAGGACGGGACAAGATGGATGCTCACAAAAAAGCAGAGAAATGTTAAAGCGGACTGTTCACAAATGTGCTCTGCCTTTTTTAAGCAATAAGTAATTATTTGTTCCATGAATAAATAAATACATGAATTAATTGTTTTTAATAAGGCAGTCATTAAAATGTGGTAGCTGGTTCCACCCAGATTCATCCAAGTTCCTGCTATGCTGTTCAATCCAGCAAAATGCACAATAAAGCATTATATTATGAGCTACTTTCTTGTATTTAAAACCTTCCAATGAGCTCTTTAAATGGTTAGTTTTCACTTTTGCTGTTCATTGAGATTTTGCTGCTTTATTGAAACAAGTTTTGAAATGAATATTTTGATCTTCTCTGTTGTAAGCTAAAGCTTTTTGCCTAAAGGACAGCAATAAGACCAGTCTGTCCAGGCAGTGCAGCTTTAGTTTTCACATTGAAGAAGATGGCAGTTTTGAGTTGAACTAAATCCTCTAAATGCTTCCATGTTGCAGGAGAAGCACGGCGGAGCATCAGCGTTGTAACCATTCTCGTTCCTTTGGCTCGCCACCTCCATCCCTGTTAGACTGCAGCACCCAACACAGTGAGACCAACTTCAACTGCGCACAAAGGGAAGATCTCAGAAATCTGCACCTGAAATGATTAATAACCAAGTAGATGAATCTTTTTAGATCCTTTTTGTTGGTTTTCATTATAGTTAAGAGGCCGCACGATGCAAAACAAGAAGCTTATATCATCTTGGTGTTGTAAAGGCTTAGCGTGAACACTTATTGGTTTACAAAAACAACATTTTCAGTTGAATGATCTCTTACATTTGCTTTTTAAATGCTTTTTATTTTCCTAGTGGTTTTTACATTTGTTTATTTTATACAAACGCACTGTTTCCACTCTAGTTCAGAAACGTATCTGCATTCATTCCCTCGGTGCTGCTGCTAGGGAAAACGTTAAGATTACATTCAAGGGAATTATTTTCATCGTTTACTTAATTTAATTCAGAAGAGGCTTTTTGTGTTTTTTTTTTCTGAAATGGAATGACATACCTCGCATAAATACGTGAACAAAGATAATCTGTACTCAGATTTGGACAGTTTATTGGTCTTTGTTCACTGCTCAGGTACAAAAACAACTAAACCTAAATCTTTGGTTTCTTGACCAGCCAAAAACCAGTAGCCTACACATTCTTGTAAAGTTTGAATTTAAAATTGATCTATTTTGAAATATTTCTCTATTTTATAGCAGTATGCTTTTTATAGTATTTGTATAAATTTGAGGTTTTTAAGTTATTCATATCCATCTGCTCATTAAAGTTGTAGGTCACCATTGCACTATGTTGAATTTAAGACAATTCAAGAGCCGTCTTGCCCTGAATCATTCTTACTCGTTTCCTCTTGTAGTCCACCAAGATTATCGAACTCTTCACACTTACATACAACAGTGGAGTGCTTCCCTCAGTGTGTTGTTCAGTGTCATAGTCAAGATTGCTTTGAACATAATTGGTTGACAAGTTTTCCTAGCTTTGGTCTGTTTATCTCAGGTTTTGATATTCTTTTTAAGACTACAGGCCTCCATATGATTGTATGAGGAATGTCCATATATGTATATTCATCTCTATTGTAAATGTACACTTATGTTCAGTCAAGTAAGGTCAATAAAAATGAAAAGCTTGTCTGTCACAATAACCACGTGTAAGAGATGAAGGCAGCTGCCCCGGTATATGTGGCTTTTCTCTCACAGGAGCACAGATTGTCTTTTTTAACATGTTCTGCTATACAGTAATTTATTTGTAAAGTAGGAACTGTTTAATGTGATTTTGATGTACTGTGATGCTTCAACTAGAGATGTCAAAATATTGCATTATTAACCAAGTTTGTAAAGCCTTTTTAACCACATAGCTTTGGGTAGTTTGCTCTCACTTGCTGTTTCCCTTTTTCCATAGAGTACAATAATTATACATTTCTTTTTAGATACGCAGTGTATTAGCAAATGCTTCCCTTTTTTTGTTAAAACCCAATCAGAAGCCATGGATATTGTAGCAACACGGGAAAATAACCCAGCAATCTTCTCCAAGACGAAGTAGTGTTTCACATGAAGGAAAACTAGTTTTTAGATGAAGAAAATATTGTTGCTTTGTGACTTCCCTGTCTTTTTATGAAAAAATAAAATATGCATTACTTTGCATTTTTGTGGGCTGTCTGACAACATAAGATTTTGATCATATTTAATTGCATTTACCAGTTCTATATAATATATTGTGTAATAATGCAAACATGACAAATACAGAATTGCTTGGAAAACATTAACATTGTTCAAATAACCCCAAAAATTGCCCCCACCAAACATTATTTCTACATCTAAATTGGCATTTGCTGATTCTTGGAATTAGCACCTGATGAGATACTGTCAGCACAAAATCTAAGCACATCCCAACGTGTTGCACAGCACAACTATAGAAAGATTTAATACAATTTAACCGTCATGGGCTGTACTATCACTGATAAGGCAAACCTGTTTGGGGCGGATGGAGACATTTTCCGATACATTCAGTCGCTGTAAATAAGCCAAACAAACTATCGCTTTCATTTTTTTAAAATGTGCCACAATGCACTGACATCTTAAAGAAAACTGCTGCACCCTCACGTGTCTAATACAGATAACAAGCTCCATTATACCCGTTTGACTTAATAAGAGGACACGGCTGACTGACGAAGTATCATGAGATGTGTATTGATTACTGTACAGATATGCATTGGCAATAATATAATGCTTCAATTTAACAGTAAACATTTGAGTCTTTATCCAAGATGAGTTTTAGCGAATTGCCTTCACCGGGCTTTTGAAACTGGACGCAGCCTGAAGTTGGAGTTGATAAGCCATTGGGTGAATTTTGAAACCATATAGCCTGAAAAATAAAAAAAACAAAACTGTTTTTAGTTAAATAGTTAAAAATTTTAAAAAAATTGATTTTCAAAACAGCGTGTTGATGCCAGTAACAACATTTTCACAAACCTTGGCACAAACTGGTTGGCTGGTCGCTTTGGTCGATACTCTGGATGCACCATGAACAACATGTGTGGGAACCCTGTTCCAAAATAGGCTCCATCTGTGTGGTGGTGTCTGGAGGATTTAGGGGTGTATACATCCATGCACTTTGGGCAATAAAGCTTCACCATTGCTTCTCCTGGGATGTCTGACAAACCTGCATCACACAGGAGAGAACTGAGTAAAGCTAGTTCTGTCCCCATAAACAGCGGAACATTTCTTTTAGAGTCAGGCTTACCAATAGGAAGCATTGGCTGATTCTCACAATACACTCTGGGGCAATACCCAAAATCCCCCTGTTGATACTTTTCCAGCTACACAACAAATCCAGAGATTAATTTTGGTGATCTAGTCATGTAACATGTAAGATATTAAGATTAGTACTTACAAACCTACCATCTGTGCAATGCCTCTGTTTGTCAAGATATAACGTGCATGTATAAGGCCATAAAGCATCTCTGCTGCCTGCTCGATCAAGTCACTCTGGTTTGGATTATCTTCAAGCTCCTCATCTGTTAAATGAAACATTTCAGATTTAAAAAAAAAAAAAAAAAAAAAAAAAAAAATCGCTGCGGTTATTTCTAGATAAGAGCCACTGCTGCTGGATAACCTCACCTGGCTCCAAGTCCAGAATCATATCCAGAGCCTGTCGATAGTGAGGCACCTGCTCATTTAAACCTGTCAAGTTAAACTTGTCCTGTATGTAATCTTCATCAACCTGTAACACAGCAGACGAAAATGAAAAGCTATTAATAGCATTAATTAGTATTGCTGCACTTGCTTATTACTACTGCACATTAATGTGGAAGCATTACACAAGAGCTCAGCAGGATTAGTTAGAAGCTGCCATGGAAAAAGAAAGTTAAACTTAGGAGGATTGTGTCAGGGCTAATGTGTTTAGTATGTAATAATGTTGTTTGTATCGGCCACACAGTTCCCAGTATGTTTATTTTAGGCATTGGGTGCTTTTCAGGAAGAAAGCTTTAAGGTAAAAAAAAAAGAAATGAATGGCCAACAGTAGAGAGAAAACAACACAGTTTAACTACATTACAACACCTTCAGCGGACCAAGCTGCTCGTTGGAGACAGAACCACTTTCTGAATATATTTTTCGTTGTTTTGTTAGACACTGAAAATGCTTCAGACAAAAAAAAAGCAGTATTTTGCACACTGTCTGCGGGACAGTAAGAGAACAACAATGGGTCACGTTAGCTACAGATGCTCCAACAGCTGACATATGTATCTCAGCCCATCTGTGAACATCTCTTGGTACGGTATGTCTTCAGGACAGTCTAACAGGTTGGGTCTGTCCCTGAAGACTCTTCCTCTCTTAAGTGCTACTCTCACTATCTGTGCAGCAACGTCAACATGATCCTCTAGAAGCAGGCAGGACATTTATTTTATGATATCTGATTGGTCAGGAGGTGTTTTTATACTTCCTCATCTCTTATCTCAGAACATAATCTGCTCCGGAGCAGATTAGCTGTTCAGCATCTGTTGCTGCGGTGATACAGCTCGATCAAAAGTAAGCCAGCTTCGTAGTACGGGCCTCTGGCCAGTTCTGAAATTACAACTTTTAAAGGCTTTTCGATATTCTTTAAGTTATTTACTTATATTAAAGAGTAAAATAAAACACTAACTTGATGCACGATGGGGATCATTTAAGGAAAAAAAGAATAAACAAGAGATCGCCACATACAAGTTAGTAATTTTTAAGGTTTAATCAATGTCCATTCCCTTATGCTTTGATCGTGGAACAGATGATAAAGGTATGAAAGATGATCATATTTTTGTTATATTTTAATAACTATTGACAATGTATATTTCACAAGTGCTCAAAAGGTTTCATAACCCCCTTGAGGAATGATAACCTATTTAGTTTCAGACCAGTGGGTTAGAGTTAGTGAACTACGATGAAAAAGTCAATCTATTATGATGAAATATGTAAACCAAAATGGGTTTTGATTCATGAACATTAAAGTGTTAAAATAAATTAAAAACATTATGCAATGATTGTTTAAAAAGATGTAAGGAATCTGGTAGTGATGTGTAAATACCAATGATAGTAGAAAATGGGCATATAAATAAACATTAATAACTATAGAACCATGAAACAATTTATACCATTATTAAAGTTATAAAAGGTGAATATTCCAATCTAAGCATATATGGTTTGCTCATATTTTAAGTATAATAAGTTATGCGTTATTAGATACATAAGCCTGTAAGGTGTACAGTAGTAAGTCAGTTTTTACCTCACAAAAGAACTCATTCCCTCTGAGTCCACAGAACCAGGATATCCAGGACACCTCTTCTGAACTGCTCATCCTCCTTACAAAGCAGCACACTGGCAGTGAAGCTCCTTACATTTACAATGGTCGCATAACAAATGAGATAAAGTGCCAACTAGGAGATTATGTGAAATTAGCTTTACTGTAGAAGCACTAATTCAATACTTATTCTGCCATTATCACAACCATAATTTCACAACTGACATGATTTCATTACAAATAATTTCTGAATTAACTCGAGTTTCAGCCTTTAGCTGTAGTTACACGCTAGCTTGATGGCTATGATCATATTTATAGTACAGCGCGTGGCTTTTTCAGTTATTTTAGCACAAAACGCGTCTTTTAAAAATGCTGTATATTTTTTTTATTCTATATGAATATTTATTTTACTTACCCTTATATTAACACATCAACTTGCAAGCTTTGCTAGTCTGTTCTCTCGCCAGATACTAATAACTTCCGGTTTTACAGCGATGACGCATGTTCCAGTCCTGACCTTATGGTCCTGACCGGAAATGTATCGGAGTTATTCTCTGTATAAGTAACAACTCGTAACAGTTATTCTCATATTTTTTTCACCCCCACTTTTATTGAATTTTCCAAAACATTAAAACAGAGGAAATGTGATGGTCACGTAAAATGTTAGTCCACACTTTAAAGCCATTTTGACATAATGTATGTACTTCTATGTATATTTAAATATTATGGAGCATACTAGTTGGATAATTACCATTATATAATAAAATGTTAAACAATTCTGTATTCTGAACTGGATTGCAGACATCTTTCAGGGCAGGTCTGAAAAGGTTTTGCGAGAAGGTGGTCCAGCATCTTTCTGCTCCTGTTCCTTTCCCATGCCTTCAAACATCAAGATCCTTCAAAGAACAAAACTCAGTAAGCAGCTTTCCAAGACAATACCTTTTGACATTTATACGAATTTTGTGTCTTATTTTTTTTAAAGTCATACGTAGTCAGACTGATGTATATACAGAGACCAAAATACAAATTATTAGTCTAATTCTAATCTAATCAATTCAGTTTACTGGTAGTCTTATGTCATCAACATGTTGTGTTTTACAAACATGCTTATAGTTTCAGAATCTACCCAGAACATAGTGCCCCCAAAACGGTGCCAAAATTCCCTGCAATATTCTGTTAACATTCACTTTTGTTTGGAGATTCAAGTGCGGCCGGGTGTGTGCCAGATACTAATGACTGGGAACTTAATTCTTAAGCCAGTTGGATCCCATCTCTCCAGAATCTGGGAGCCAACTCTGTCCTCCAAAGTCTCCCGAAAAGAGCAGAATGATTACGTTTCTGAGTTCATCCAGAATTTACAAGTGGAGAGGATAAAATGGCCTGCTGGGAGTACCGGTACTGACCAAAGCACCTTTGGGTTCTGCTTGGGTGTGCTGTATATGTGAAAGTGAGCAACACAACCACGATGGTGACCTTCAGCAGGACTTTTCTGGTTTATGGATGGGATGTATCCTGCTGGAAAATGTGAACAGACGGGTGACCATCATGGAAGGAAGTGCAACACTGTTGTGACTTTGGGATTGCCACTCTATGAAGGTAGTGACTGTAACATGAATTACCGGTAAGTGTAAATCTGGCCAAAATGTATTGTTTTTCCTTGCTATTGTGGGAGGGTGCAATCACCCCATCCAGCAAAACAACTAAAAACAAGAGTGAATACCAACAGGAGAATATTACTGCTGGTTCTGACACATTTATGTTGGGCACTACTCACACATTTAGCTCTGCTGTTCATTTTACAGAAACACATTCTTGTAAATGTGATTCATTTGACTTTCAAATGATGTGTAACACAAAACACAATACCACCTTGTGTCATTAAAGAGGAAAATAATCATGTTCCTCATGTGAATTATCCAGCATCTCATACTCACAGCTTTAGAATTGCGTTTCTTTTTCCCAGCATCATATTCAGGAAATCATTATAGTTGATTGAGTCTTTCGATGCACCTCCAGCCACCTCTGACATCATCTTCTTCAGCTCTAAGTGGGTTTTGGCCAACCCAAGTTTTTCCAGCATTCTTTTTAACCCCATCATATCTATCATATAGTTTTTTTCATATGGAGAAAAATCATCAAATTTTGTGTCACATCTGTGAATCTCTCTTGATAATGAGCAAATTTACTGAGCGTATGTTTCTTCTATGTACAAATATTTAAAGATATTAGTTAGGTGCAGGTTTACCTATGTCTCCTTTGTCATTAAGATCAAACTCCATGTATTTACCTAAAATACAGAACAAATGAATATTGTATCAACATATAAGGCTGTACACTAAGTCAGTGAAATAATGAACAAAAATGTAAAAGTTTCCTATTTAAGCAGAACTTACTTTTAAACATTTCTAGCTTTGAGGCCAGTTCTTCCTCTTCTGCATACTTTGGATCTGAGAGAAAAGCCTAAGGACAGGACAAACAACAGATAAACAGAAACATTATTGTGAGAATCATACTGGTTTTATGGTTTTGTGATCAGTCTCCACAATATAGTGAAAGGATTCAGCCAAAATGCATGAATTATCATTATAGTTCACCTCATTGATCGAGTTGAGTTTTTCCTCCTGTTGAGATTTCAGAAGGCCGTATGCCTTACCTCCTATGAGAAACCAACAAGTAGCAACAACAACTAATTAATCAAACAGATAAATTACGCATCAGAAGCTTTGTTAACCAGGGTGAGTAAATTACCTTAAACACACACACAAAACAAGAAAAGCAAACTAACCTTGAGCACTTTTGTCCATTTCTGTGAACAGTGTTGGGGAACTGTGAAACTAACACTGATACTGGAAGGTTATAATTCTGTTTCTGTAAATTGAGACAGATGAGGAAGTGAAGTGATAAAGTAGCTGTTTGTGGAGAGGTTCCTGTATCGCATTTAAGGCTGCAGCAAACAGAACTCAGCTGTACATAGCAAAAACCAAAATTCCCACAGAATTTCCGTATTTCGTCAGACGGAGGAATGGAAACATATCATTACGTTAAAGAAGTTTAAACATATCTGACGGCTACTCGGGACACTAATTAAGGAAGTACATTTATAACAGCATGTGTTTTTTTATATGACAATGAAGTCATTGTTAAACTCATTACATCCTGTGTTGACTTGAGCCACAGTCTTTAACTGTCTCACCTCCATTTTACCACAAATTCTCATGTGTGGGGTCATGCAATCTCTAACCCTATCACATTCTCTACTAAAATGCAGTTATCTTTTTTTTTTTATCTTGTCCTATTCAGCATTAAAGCAAACAGAGTGATAGTTAAGATCAAGAGGACCTTAACAAAGATCTTGGTAATCAGAATTCTTTACGCGTTTGTTTGTTTATTCTGAAAAAAATGTTTATGTTAGAGTTTAAATAGTTTTGCTGAGAGGATCACAAGAAAAGAAAAGTGAACAGAGAACAACGGGAAGAAAGAAATACACCACAAAAAGAACAATAAAACCCAACCACAGATGCTCGGTCACCTACTACATCTGTACTAAAACCCATCATAAGGGATCTCATGTCCTCCCCACCGCAGCTACACAACGAGCTAAAAAGAGATACTGTATTTCAGATAGAACCAAAAACACACACAATAGAAAACTGACTAAAGGTGGTGGTTAGTAAGTAGACTTACAGTATAACTGCAGAAACGGAGTGAAATGTGTTTACAGAAGAGTGATCAAGCAATGTGGAACTGTCTTCTTAAAGCTTGGAGACAGGCCTGGAGGACCCTGAGACCCGGGCCTTCTCCAGCCTTCTCAAACCCATTCCTTCCCCTTGCTCATCCATTCAGACACCCCCACCCACCTCCCTACCCACATACAGGACAAGCAACCACTCCCACCAGCAAATCCAACCTGCCCAAGTTTATGGAACTAGCCTCTCACGCCACCTGAACCCCAACAGCCCCCAGGAAGTAGAGGTATGAAGGAATGTTATCTCTGAACAGGTGAACAAGACTATAAGGTGTGAATGTAGCTGTCAATGATGTTTTCAGTGCAATGTGAACAAATATTTGATTGTGACAGACCTATCCTGAACATCCTATGTCCTGTATAATTTGTCCTATACTTAATTTTGAATTGAATTAATTGTATATTTGATTTTTTTTGTCATTTTAAATGTGTTTAAACATATTTGTAATGATTTGTCTTGATTAAAGTTACTGCTTCCTATTTTGAGATTGGGAGACAGATGGAATCTTTTAGAACAAAAAATAATGATGTATTTTTGATAATAACTATGTGGCATTAAGATTGAAGAACTTCTGCTATCTCGATTGGCAGCTGCAAGTTTAATTGATTAGGAGTATATTTCCTACCTATAATAGATTAAGGTAGGTGGTATTCTAAGTATTTGTTGCTGCTGATTTCTACCAGCCATTAAGTCACTGCCTGATGGTTGAGCTGATGAATGGCATGAAAGAGGCGATCAAATCTTCACACAATGCTTGTTTCCAGTTATGAATGTCACCAACATACTCATGTGGCTGTAATGGACTGGTGACCGGTCCATGAAATATCTACCTCTTGCCTGCTGGGCTTCAGATTGAAGGCAGATGAACGCTCTTGTGGGCCAGTGATGAGGCTGATGAACTCTTCTTGCCACATGGTGGCAGAATTGGTCACCTAATCTGGTAAAGAGGCTGTGAAAACAAATGTTTGTGCATGTAGTATCAAGTTGAGACATGTAACCCCAATCTATGTGAAAGTTACAATCTGTGTGACCCCAGGAAATGACAATGTGAAAAGAAATGTTTGTGGAAATAGATTAGCTGAAACAATCAATTAATTTAAATCCAGGTTAAAGACCCTCCTGTTCTTAGCTATTTCAATAATTTTTATTTTATATTTTTGATTTTGTAATAAGCAATCATGATTTTAATCATTTAATTTTATATCTTTATCTACATGATTTTATTTATTTTTAATTGCCATTTTCTTTTTTTCTTTTTTCTTGATGTAATGTTCTGTAAAGCACTTTGAATCACCCTGTGTTGAATTGTGCTATACAAATAAATTTACCTTGCCTAACAAAATTATGGTGCAATTTAAAGTAAACCAATCTTTAATGAGAGTAGTGGTGTGCTTATAGATGAAACTCGCCTATCTGACTAGAGCAGAATAGCTCCAAACATCTGTGGGATCCACAGGTCTTTGGGGAATATTCTCCCC
>JBAMHX010000007.1:15996453-16006813 GCA_037177515.1 Pseudomugil tenellus | reverse complement strand
ACATTCCTCTCCACAAGGTGTTTTATACAATACTTCCTTGAGAAGACTTTCTGTAGTGTCACCCTCTCTTGGTGGTGATAGGACACAAAAAATACCCGGGTTTCCCACGTAGCTGTTTGTGGATTGACAGTTGTCACATCTTGTTGCAAAGTTTAGTGTCAAAGTTGATTGTATCCCACAAATATTCACCCAAAACAAGGCATATCCTAACAATGCACCCACGTTCTTTTGCTTTTTCAGGTATTCTGATGGTATCTTTGCACTTATTTCTCTCACAACCGGGAAGATTTCAGTTGGAGAGAAACGTCTGCCTGGTTTGAGCAAAGCTGTTAGGAAGAACTTTCTAAACACTGGTGTCTCTGATGAAGCTTCCCACATCTCTTCAAGTCCGCTGTATGCTTTCATCTTTATCACACGCAGATGCAGAACAGACTGCAGCAATGAATTCAAAAGGCTGTTGTCAAATGTGTTGGGAAACTTGCAGAAGTGTATGGTAGGGTCCATGTCCTCATTTGGCCCATCTCCTCCAGAGAGGTCTTCTCTGGGTGAGGCCTTTGGCTTGGAAGCAGAATCATTGCTGGCAGAGGGATCAGAAGGATTTCTAAAAGTTATTTCTTGACAAGTAACTTTTCTTGTCTCTTTAGCAGTATTACCTCTTAGGTTGAGTGTTTCCAAAAGGTTTTCATGTTTGACTGAGTTCCTGTTTTTGTAATCAGTAAAATCTTCTTGGATTGAACAAACCACATCGAATACACTGGTTTCTCCATTTCCATCAGCATGGGTCTCTTCAGTAATGATATGCTCTACATCCGTCTCTCTCAAAGGGTTTTCCGGTATGGTTAGAGAGATATTCAAGCATCCAATTGGATATTGCTGGATAGAAGGTTCCACATTTCCAGTTTTGAAGTCTTCATGTACAACGGTGAATTCCTTTTTTTCCTCTGTGTTACCTGGTAAGACCACCACGTCCTGTATAGCTGCGGTGTTATCCAGATAACTGGTGGATTCTTGTCGAAAAGAAGTTTCTACATTTCCAGTTTTGAAGTCTTCATGTACATCAGTGAATTTCTCTTTTTCCTCCGTGTTACCTGATAAGACCACCACATCTTGTGTGGCTGCGGTGTTTTCCAGATAACTGGTGGAATCTTGTTGGACAGAAATTTCTACATGAGTTGCTGTAGTAGCCTGATGTCCATTATATTGTCTTTCCTCCTCTAGAAAATATGTTTTAAAGAGTGTTCTGAGTGACTTTGTCACCAAGGCTCCAACAATAAAGCCTACAGCTAGGAAAGGCATTTTGACAAAATATTTTGTTAAAGTCAAACAACAAATGAGAAACAAAACTAAACTGAATGGCGATGCGCTCTCTGTGTGGTTACACTGAACTGTCTTTGGCAAAGGTTGGAACTCGAAATAGAAGAAAGAATAATTACAGCCTCTCTGACATCATAGAGGATGTCATCACATTCTAGTTCTTTCATGTTGCCATGGTATCCGGACAGAACCATTTAGACAATACTAAATGTTGTTTTGTTATGTTGCTTTGGCAACAAGAAGCATTCATTTTGGATTATTTTGATAAATTCATTTAAATATATATTATATTTAGGAATGTATAATATATTGGTGCTAATATCAGTATTACCAGATATTTGTCTGTTTTTCAATTGGAAAAATATTGGTTATTGATCATAACTATTAATATTGGATATAGATATTGGTCCACATTTTCTTATTGGTACATCTCTATTTTTTATATTATAAGTTCATATGTATATTTGTGTAATTTAATAGCAAATAAACGGCAATGATGTAATAAAACCTTACTAAAAGATACAAAACATGACATAAATAATCTGATTAGGTATTCTGTTGTGTAAAAAGTGGCTGGTGCTTTAATTCAATTGTGTGCTTTACAATAGGTTGAAATGAATGAAATGAAAACAAGGCCTATAATGCGGTCAGAAGCGACGTCTAGGGGTATGTCCCAATCCTCCAATTGCCCAACCTTTGAAAAGACACATTACAATAATATAAAGCTGCATATGTTCAGTCACAAAGCTCCACTTGATGTTGAATGTGCCAAGAAAGTGCCGGTAATGACATGAGGTCATGACCTTTTATTTGCGCTTGATATAAGGTCATTGAAAGTTCCAGAGACTTTCCCAAAAATAAGATTTTTTGTGCAAAAAGCGCATTTGATGGGGAAAACATAAATCCAATAATCGTAAAACTCCATACAGATCGTCCTCTTGGGGACCTAAACAGGTATACCGAGTATCAACATCCAATTGTCAAAATTGTTCCTGTTATCGTGCTTGCACGAATGATATTTGATAGTGGCGGTCGTGATGAAACCATAATATCCCCAACATTCCACGTTCAGGGATATAATCACTTTGATAATTCCAGAGGGAAATTCAAATTCTGTAGTCATTTGGTTCAGCACACTGGATGGAAAACTAAAGTGATGTCTGCCTGGTGGATGGTTGTGGATCAATTCCAGGCTTCCTCTGGAAATAGGCAAGGCTGGTTTTTATAGCACTTTTAATGAACTAGAGTCAGACAATTCAAAGGGCTTGACATATAAACATCCAAAGCATTACAAATCTTGTAAGGACAGAAACAAACAGTAAAAACCATCCATCCATTTTCTACCGCTTATTCCCAAACGGGGTTGTGGGGGGGCTAGAGCCAATCCCAGTAGCCAACGGGCGAGAGGCGGGGTACACCCTGGATAGGTCGCCAGTCTATCACAGAGCCACACACATAGACGAACAACCACGCATACACACCTAAGGTCAATTCAGAGTCCCCAATCACCCTATCCCCAAACTGCATGTCTTTGGACTGTGGGAGGAAGCCGGAGTACCGGATGAGAACCCATGCTAACACAGGGAGAACATGCAAACTCCACACAGATAGGTCACCGCCCAAGCCGGGGATCGAACCGTCAACCTGCTTAATGTGAGGCTACAGCGCTAACCACTTCGCCACCGTGCAGCCCCGTCTTTTTTCCTGCAGAGGGGGCAGCGTGTCGGAGGTGGCGGAGAGAGGCGGCCTGGACCCGCGGCGGTGGCGGGGTGGGGAGCAAAAATCCCAATAAAATAAAAATCTAAAATAATTAAAAGCAAGTTAACATCAAATTTGCTATGCAAATTTCATGCATAGGCTCAGGATAAATTAATTGTTTTTAACCTGGATTTATTAGGTGAAAGTTTAATCTCTACTGACAGTTTGTTCCACTTGTTTACAGCATAACAGCTAAATGCTGCTTCTCCATGTTTAGTCTGGACTCTGGTCTGGACTAGTTGACCTCAGTCTTTGGATCTAAGAGCTCTGATTAGTTTATATTCTCTGAACATATCACAGATGTATTCTGGTCCTTAACTGTTCCGGGTTTTAAAATCTATCATGTGACTGACTGGAAACCTGTGTAATGACTTTGAAACTGGTGTGATGTGTTCTGATCTCTTAGTTGTAGTTAAAGCTCTAGCAGCAGCATCTGGATGAACTGCAGATGTTCCCAGGACTTTTGAGAAGTCCTGTTGAAAGACCATTACAGTAATCCAGTTAACTGGAGATGAAATTATTTTTTTCCTATCTTTGTGGGAGACTAAACATTTAATTCTGTTGATGTTTCTGATTTCTTAGTCACAGCTTTGATGGTAAAAGTCAGATCTGAGTTAATCAGCACTCCAAGGTTACAGACTTTATTAGTAGTATAAGGAGCCTGAGTCTGCAGATGCTGATCCTGTTTTCTGTGCTACCAAACAGAATAATTTTGATTTTATCTTCATTTAATTTTAGAAAATTTCCTCTCATCCAGTAATCTATTAGGATGCAGTCATCTGGAGACAAAGACACATAAAGTTGCGTATCGTCTGCATAACTGTGACAATTGATGTTAAAGTTCGGTAATATTTACCCGAAGGGAGCATATACAAGTTGAACAGAAGATGTCCAAGGACTGACCCCTGAGGTACTCCACAAGTCATGGCCACTTGTTCAGATTCATAGCTGCCCATCGTAACAAAATAACTCTGACCTTCTAAATATGACTCGAACCAGTTAAGGATCTCTCCAGAAATTTCAACCCAGTTTTCCAGCGTGTGTAACACGATTTTGGCATCTGCAGTATCAAACACAGTGCTGAGATCCAGCAGAACCAGGACTGATACTTGACCAGAATCAGTATTGAGCATAATATCATTTGGGACTTTGACGGGAGCTGTTTCAGTGCTGTGATGAGGTTGGAATTTATCATAAAAGAAAGGTTTAAGACAGGTCTACAGTTGTTCATTTTAGGGTGTCCTTTTCTTCAGAAGAGGCTTCAATGGCAGCTATCTTCAGTGACTTGGGAAAAAAAACGTTACCAGTCAGCTGTTGCTATTATGCAAAAGATACTTTCTACAGAGGTAAAAACTACTTTTAACATTCAAACAGTGTCATGTCCAGAGTGTAGGTTGTTGATTTTAAATGGCAAATTATTTCTTGAAGGATTTTTAAATCTATCATATTGAATTTTGATCGGGAAAGGTTCACTAAAACTCGTTAGAATATCAAAACCAAGAGAACTAAATCCCTGAATTGGATTAAGCGGGATAGAAATGAATGAATGACAGAACACACAAACACATGAATAAATGAATGCCCTTGTTCAGTGATGAACATCAGCATTCACAAGTGATGAATTGATGAACTGTTTTGTTCTTGCCACATGGTGGCAGAGTTGATAACCTAATTCGGTAAAAAGTTTGTGAAAAGAAATGTTTGTGGAAAGTTTCAAGAAACATCTATCGGACCCCAGGAAGTGAGAAAGGATGGAACAAAAGTCACTTACAGATCTGAAAGAGAAGACAGATGTTGCTTTCAAGCTGTTACATTCCACTGAAAATGGCTCAACTTGATTTTCAGGTTTTATTTCTATTATTTCTATTGCAAGTAACACCAGGATGCAGAGGTGAGTTTGCTTCACAGTAATTTCCTTTTAGTTAAAATCAGTTAATACCAAAAATATTATGTATTTTACTGATTATTATTGCTTTCATACCGGTATTTGAAACATGTGTTAAGTGCGCATTTTGATTAATGTTTGATCAAAACAATTTAGAAAGTCTACACAATCAATATCAGATTAAATTTTTTAATCAATCCTTTCAGTCCTTTAGTGTACAGAATCTAAACATCAAAAGTACATTATGTCTTTCATTGGTTGTATTTTATGTGTATTAATTGCTGTTATTCTATGATTTCCTCCACAGGAATTGAGACTGAGTTTGCCTTTAAGGAGGACGATGTGTCTCTGTTGTGTTTAGATTCAAAGGTGACAAATGTAAAGAGTCACAGAGCCAGATGCATAAAGTATGACCCTGATGCTCATTCACAAAAGGTTATTTTTTTGTGGCCACCCAAATTCCAGGGTGACAAACGTATGAAACTGGAAGAGAATAAAAACGGACAATTGTGTCTTTATCTGAAAACCTTGCAAAAATCTGATGAGGGGTTGTATAGCTGTGAAATCTCGGAAGGATGGGATACGGTTCTGGTCAGAAACATATCTTTGAAAGTGAAAGGTAAAAAAAAAATCATTATTTAGACTTCCTATCTTTCCTATTTATCATGTGTCTTTTCAAAATCTTTCAGACTGCAGAGTCCTTCCATTGGTGAAGGCTGCACCTCAAACCCCCATTAGGCTCAACTGCCAAATGAACATCACATCAGGTCTTCAAGTCCCTGTTAAAATCTCCTGGACAAAGCTGAAAGGACACAACTTTGTACCTGTTAACTCTGAGAGAGTTGAAATGACCGGCACTTTCTTGGCTTTCCAGTCTGTGACTACCAGTGACAGTGGTTGGTACAAATGTACTGATGGACAAACGCAGCGTTGCTTTGAGATCAATCTACATTTAACAGGTCTAAATTTACCCACTGCCTTTGACACTTTTCTTCTATCACTATCAGCACTTGTAAAGCTTCTCATTTATCCTCATTGCTTTGTGCAGGAAGCCATTATGTGGCCACAATAGTTCCAGTTACTGCAGTTCCCACAACTCAGCAAGGTTATCTTTGTCTTTTTTATTCTTTTTGTTTGTATGTTTTACACATATCATTTTTGGTTCTGAAGGAATATAATTGCTTTCTTTTGCTTTGTGACTTCCTCAGTGGTGACTGTCACTGACAATGTGCAGAATACCAGGAAGGAGCTGAGCAATGAAACCTCAGTTCCAATTGTGGCCCCAGTTGTCATTGGGATTCTCATACTTGTTGCATCAGCAGGGTTCTTCATTTATCGCAGACATATAATCCAGAAAGAAAGACAGCAACAATTTAGACTACCTGCAGGTTGGATCTGTCCGAAAGCTCTTTCACATGTCACACCCAGTATAGAGAAATCTTATCTTATATTTTCCATTTTAATCAGGTTGTCTCGTGGATACCTTGGATACTTATGAGAATTTGACTCTTCCACATATTCAAGGTGAATTTCACATATTGTCTTTCCGTTTTCCTATTTTTGTTTCTACACATATTTACCTATTTTACCTTTTTTCTTTTGTATTTTCTTTTGTGCAGCTCAGCTAGAAATGACAAGCAGCATGTGGAAATCTATTTGCAGGATTTGTTTGAAGCTACAAAACAAATTTAATTTAGTTTCAGTCCCACATGTCAGTGTTTCATAGTCAGTACGGTATTGATCCACCAAGCCTGCATCATCACCAAGAAAGTGTCACCAAAAATGAGCGGGTAGGACAAAAAAGACCTAGAAGCTTGAAAATAAAGTTATGAAGTACAGCTCATCTAAAACTCAAAATTTCCCTTTGATAGTCATGAATTAGAAATTGCAAAGAATATAACAAATCTACTAAAAAAAGGAAAAGGACCAAAACTCACAACCCAAGCAAGATGGACATTAATCAGAATGGAAAAAAACCCCTTTAATATCTGCAACTCTCTGCAGGCTGACGTCAATTCAAACCAGCCTAAAGGCAAAGTCTGAACTTCTCCTTTAAATGAATCTATTGATTATAAAAATAAGGCACATTTAAAATAAGCTATATGTTCCAGACTCCCTAAAATATGGATAAAAAACCTGAGACTGTGTAAGATGGTGTTCACTGTTCAGCATCACATTATACAGAAGATAACATTCAAATGATTGATGAGGAAACATTTTGAGGTTTCTGAAAGACAAGTTCTTATTAAAAGGGAAAAAAACTCATATTATTAACTTAAGTGTTTCTATTATTTATGTGAAACCTGTTTTAATCCAGGTGGTAACATCACATTATAGGACAAATAAAACAAATAGAAAACTGAATGATTTTTCTCAAAAGGTGTTTTATCGCGATTCTCACTTATCTGAGAACCTTTTTCTTCTCCAGATTCTGGAAACCGAGTCAACAGTCTGTATCAGTTCCAAGAGGAAAATGTGCAGATTTGTAAGTATTTTCTTACTCTCTCTCTCTCTCTCTCTCCCTCTCTCTCTCTTTATATATATATATATATATATTATATATATATATATATATATATATTTTTGATGATAAAAATACCTTTCAATAGATTCAATAAATAAATAAATAAATAAGAAACCCTTTTCTTTTTTTGTTGCAGCTTGGTAGTTACTTCCAGATTACTTGTGGAAAATCAGAAGGCATGTTATCAGCTGTTTAATATTGTAGTGTTGAATCCATGTTGTTTATGCTAAACTATAAAAATGTACAATATGTAACCTCTTGCTACTTTTTACATTTGTATAAATTCTAATTGTGCAAATTTTATTCTAATAAAATGAAGACAATGTCATTTACAATGTAATCATTTAATGACATTTTTATCATCCAGTTTAAAGATCTATAAAATGATGTAAAATCATGGTGAGTAGGACTTTATTTTTATGCCACTCTAGTTTACAGCCTGGAGTAGATCATAAAAGCCTTTAGCTGGAGTGGCCATTTCCCTTTTAGCTTCTCTCGGTTGTTCTAGTACTTCCTCATCTTCGATGACGTCATACACATGAGTCTGCGAAGAAGATTATTCATGTTAACTCTTTTAGACATTTCACAAATCAGCTCTAAATGTGCTTCTTACCATTCCAATACTCTGTTGTTCTTCTGCTGAATTAAAAGAAGTTAGAAAACATGAGCCGTGTTTTTTTTCCCATTATGTTTAGCTGCAGTGTGTAATGACTCTTAGCCAGATTTAATACCTGCATTCTTCTTGTTCTTCCTCTTCAAGAGTATGCATACTACTGCTGCGGGTATACATATAAGGAGGCCAATCAGGAGGCTTAACTGGGCAGGTGATAGAAGAGCTGAAGAGGAGATTAAATTTTTGTTATGTCTTTGCATTTAAATTTATGTATGCTGTTATCTCTAAGGCACATGTACACATACGGTTAACAGAGGACCACTTCCTTGATGCCATCAGTGCTCCTTCTCTGAGCACAGAGCAGGTTGTTTCATCTAAACTTTTTGACCACATGGGGAAAAACAATATCTTTTCCAATGTGTTATTGACTTTCTTTAATGTGCTCTGCTGGCCCACTGTTGTTTCAGACCAAGTTAAATTAAAATCTTCATCACATTCTGTTGCACAGGTCAACACACATGTCAAAGTTAGGTTATCTCCTCCTGGTCCAAACTCTGCAGTTACTATGGAGACACAACAGATGAGAGATGGAACAAGCAGAAACCATCTAAGTCATTTTCTGGAGTTTTCATGCATACCATCAAGGATGTGCAGTCTGATTTTAGCGTGGACCTTTTGTTGTCCGGTGACATCTACACACGGTATGTCTCCAGCATGCAGAGGTGTCACATTACTGATGACTAAAGATGAACCTTTATTTACAGGAAACGGCTCTGTGTGGTCTCTGTCAGGTGATATATCTCTCAGTGGCTTTTGAACTACTGTCTCCTCTTTGGTGCCTCCAAAACTGAGAGAGGAACTATTGCTGCAAGTGACTGATACTGAGTCACCCACTGAAGCAAACACTTCCTGTAGGCCATCTGAGGCAAAAAGAAGATATTACTCTTCATATGTGTTAGAAACATATTTTTTTTTATATTTCAGAAAGCTTAGTACCTTTTACTGTTGTTGTATAACTGATGGTAGCTTTAAGCTCTTCATTCAGAGTCACATGGCATGTCCATGTTCTACGATGATCTGTTGGCTTTTTGCTCATGATCAGCTTTGAGAAGCAATCAGAAGAATTGACAAATCTAAATCTTTTCCCATTTATTGGCGTGCCATCTTCAGTGGTCCACGTCATGCGCAGTCCTGTGTTGTGACACGGCACAAATCCATGAAATGTGTTAAGAGAACAGTGAAGCTCCCTTGTGCCATCTGCAGGTTTTTCATCAGCTGTAACTGAGACGCAAAGAAAAAAAGTGACTATGCAAGAGTATTTTTTTTGTTCTCTGTAAAAAAAAATTACACAAACCTCCCTTACCATTAAGAATCCGAAGTGATATGTTTGAACTGAGCTTTCCATCATTGCAGGAGTACTCTCGTGCGTCATCCCACGTGAGGTGAGTAATCTCCAGAGAGCAGTGCTTCAGCAGATGATACTTCTTTTTTTTAGGATGTGTCACTTTTCCACTATTCACCAACTCAGTTAAGATTCCGTAATAATAATTTTTCCAGTTGATAGAAGAACAGGATTCAATAGAAGGTAAATGACACGGCAGAATAATTTGGTCTCCCTCTGTGGCAACCATCAGCAAATGATCTGTTTTAAACACACATGCAGAAAAAAAGTAAACCTTCATCTGTGTGGTATTTACAGGTTCAAATATCTATTCAGTACCACATTTAATATAACATAAGATATTATTGTTAATTTTTTTATAAGTTATTAGCCGTTTTAAGACATCCACTATGCAGCCACAGCAAAGAAAAACGTCAGATAGGACAGAATGGCATAACCAAAAACACATTTCAACACATTCCTACAACTCCATTTGTTATTTAATAATTACCAAATGAATGAAGTCCATCTGCATTCTGCTCTCAAAAGGGATCTTCTGGCAGATCAGATTTTTGTTGCTTATTGCTTAAGACTTTCCTAATAGCTACGTCAAAAAAATATTTCAGGAAATGATGACAGGCCCATCATCGGAAGCTCTGCAACTTTGACTTCTGTTCTTTCTGTACAGATCTGTTCTTTGTTTCTCTTGTGTGTGGACATATTTTCCGTATAATATCATCACCAGATTGCTTATTACGTAGAAAATTTAGTTTTATTTGTATGTTAACTTACTGTAGTGAAAACAACAGTAACTAGAAGAATTGCTGTTCTTGCAGAACAGCAGGGTGAATGCCTTTTAAGCTGAAATGGTTGAACTGTAATGCT
>JBAMHX010000007.1:15971115-15996353 GCA_037177515.1 Pseudomugil tenellus | reverse complement strand
AAATCTATAGAATATAATAAATGTATGAATAGCTTAGCTAAAGTAAACATAAGTCTAGAGTTAATACAAATAATTACTACAGTACGCAGGGATGTAATTTATTTTTCACTACTGTGAACAGAATTTAAACGGTGGCGATTTAAAAGCGACAAAGAAGAGCCTTGCTGGAGAGTTTACTTTATAATGGGAGTCAATGAGGCTGAAAGCCAGACTTTGTGGTGCTTGGAGCGCTGTAGTTCGAAATCCAAAGGTCCCAGCTTTTCATTCTTGTCTTGGGTGAAAGCCAACAAGTTTGCTGCGTTTTGATGTATAACATGTGTAAGTTGGACAAAAGCTGAAGAAGTTATAAGAATTTGTTTGAAAATTTTTGAAGAGATGAATTTATAGTTGAATATAGACTGGGGAGCACAGCTGAAACGCCAAAAAAGTTTATGATTTTTGAACTAACATAATTTAAAAACAGTAAAATATAGCTCAAAACAAAATATAAGTTCAATAGCCAAATTTCTTGTGAATTGTTTAAAGTTTGAATGGTGTTTCTAGCTGAAAGTATGCAGAAGGAGAAGCGTTTTGAAGAAGGTAAAAGTGAAATTAGAGTGGGACTGGCGGCAGTTGGAACATTCCGTCATTGGTTTTAATGGGGCTGAAATTTGTTTTAAAAGTGAAATATTTCAAAAAGTTTAAATGTTTGAAGATTCAAAAGTTGAAAGCATACTTCTGCTGAATAAGCTGATGTTTTGATACCAAAATTGTTGAAATTGGCTGAAGATAGCTGAAGATATGGCTGAAAGAAAATTGGCGGAATAAAGAAATACAGGAAAACAATAAGTTGAATGCCTTAAGGCATTCACCCAATAAGAATGCATGGTATTTGCACAATATTTAGGGCAGCTTTATCTAACATCATCTCACTATCATCTCACTAACTGCCTCTGTGGGGATCATCTTTGCAAGTGCAAAGTGTTTACATCTTTTGAAGAGGATGTGGGATTCACAAAACAACCAGATGTAACGTTTGGGCAAAGTTAAACAGCCAAAGAAACACAAATAAAACTCATGATTTAGCTGAGAAAATTTATGAAGTATGAGTGTTTTTGCTGCAATGATATCAAGAATAGTTCATGGTGGAGGAGTGGTTAACACTGCTCTCCAAGCAGTGACCATTAACAATGGCCCCTGTGTGTGGAGGAGTTTGAATGTTATTCCTGTGTGTGTGCGTGGGTTCTCTACAGTCCAAAGACATAAATGCTAGCCTAAATCCCAGGTAGGAAATAGAGTGTGATTGATTGTTGGTGTTGCACTGTGATGGACTGGTGACCCGTCAGGGTGTATCCTACCACTCGCCTGCTGAATGCAGTGATAGATTTCTAGCTTCACTGCCACCCTGAATTGGATAAAGTAGTGAAGAAAATGGATGGATGAATGTTTAAAAGAAAATTGACTGTTTACTTCTTTCACAAATTTTGCTTTACATTTTACATTAGATGACCACTTTAAAATTATTTACCAGTTCAATATTTATTTCACTGTGTTACAGCAACTACCACCAGGCTTAGGAGCAACCAGCTACCGCCAGGTCAAAAAGCAACCAGCTACCACCAGGCCAGGAGCAACAGGTTCATTTCCACAGAAAATAATATTTGGAAGTGCTCAGTGCATCATGGGATGTCTGGCTAGACTATCCCTAACTGTACGATTTGTTGAAAAGGAAGGTTCCCAACCTTGCTGCCCACACCTGCCTTCATATGTATTTACATACGTATTACAGTTAGTTAAATCCTTAAAAAATTGGGGATGAAATTCTATTTCTTTGTACATGAAGTATTAACTATATAAAGAAAATAACAAAGCGCCTGTGAAGCTGTGTGGTAGCATTCAGATAATCACATCTGGGACAAATAGAAAAAAGGAGGAGGCAAAAAAGAAAAAGAACAGAAGCTTGCTTTTAAAAACCATTTAATCTCACTCTTTCATATATCATACATGCAACAAGTAACCCCATCACATTTCACTTCATAAATCAGCCTTAGGTCTGGGACGTGCTATAACTTTGTAGGACTTGATCTTAAGTACAACACTGGCAACCCCTCTCAGGTCAGGTGGGGAGATTTCACTCTCAGGAACGACAAACTGAAAATCTCTCAGTAAGTAGGCAGTGAACAGAAAAAGCTCCATTCTGGCGACAGACTCCCCCAAGCACAGCCGAGCCCCACCTCCAAAAGGCACCAAGGCACGAGTGGAGCCTCCTCCGCCTTCCAGAAAGCGCTCTAACAGAAAGAGTAGTGATTTCACTTTAAAGCTGCTGAGCCAGTTGAAAGGAATGCATTTCTCCCAACAACTGGAGCAGTACCTGGTTTGAAGCTGTACGGCTCAGGCCAAACCGCAGGGTCATGATGTGCTCCAAAAAGGTTGGGAATGATGACTGTGTCCTTAGGGATGAAGAAGCCAGCAATACTACACAAGAAAGGGAGTCACACATTGAAACAAGTGGTATGTGTGCAGTATATTTACAAAGGTTTTATAAGAAATCCGTTTGGTTTTAGATAAATAAATGACTGCATTCACCTCTCTAGCTGAAGTGACCAACATATACCTTTTTATTTTAACATGATCCCAGATCATTGAGTAATGCTTTCTGTCACATTGAGTCATTGCAGCTCAGCTGACCTGCTATCTCTGATGGCTTTGTGTGGCACCGCCAAAGGAGCAACTGGTCTAAGTCTGAGCATCTCACTGATTAGAGAGCACAGCACAGGAAGCCTGTGTCTGTCACTGTACTTGGGATAACGCTCCTCTAATACTGTGCACAGCTCCTCATACACCTTAGTTTGCACCTAAATGATAAAAAAGAGGAGGGATGTCATGGTTTGTAAATGTTATGCTTTGTGAAACACAAACAACCCCTCCCCTTCAAATTTTCCATGCCTCTGGTCTGTGTAACAGGAAGGCCACGGTCCAGTTCAGCCAGGCCGCCGTGGTCTCCGTTCCCCCGATGAGAAGGTCGATGGTTGCCATATGAACATGAACATCTGTTAAGGCCTGGAGATAAGAAGATGCATAATTCAGTTTCCAGTTGCTGTTCAAGTTTGACTTTCCACCTTGTTGAGTCAAATAGCTTATTTTCAAATGACCTGATATTAGATTTCACCTGTTCATGTTGTGCGTTCTGTTTCTCAAGGCCTTGGAGAAGGAATCCTGTGATGGCAAGCTCATTTTTATTGTCTTTCATCTGCACAAACAGCAGAACTAAAGTATAATAGACATTACTTGGATTTGTATCTGAACATCTAAGGCAGATAAGTTTATTTTTTGTTATGAACCTTGTAATCGTTGAGGTGTTGTACTATGATTTCATCTCTCTTGGTCACCTCTTTAAGAAGACAGGAAAAGACTGGATTGGGTAATTTCTTTGAGAGAACACATAGTGTAGTTCTTAAATTCTCATTCATTGTGGTATTCTACAGCATGTGATTGACAGCTGTGATAGTAAATATGGTATTTACTGACTCTGAGAAGTGGGAAAGAGTCCAGTGCAGAAATCCAAGAAGAGCCCCACAGACCAACAATCTCATTCAGACAGTTGTGGAGCCGCTGCAGCTCTGATGAGTTCTTATCATACTAGAAAATATGGAAAATATACCATCTAATGACAAGAATAGTACACTTATATAATACAAGCCTCTAAAAAAGGAAAGAAAAATAGTAAAATGGCACACTTCACAACATAAACATCAAACCAAGTACTGGTATGGCACAACCACAACTATTATTGATTTTAATTTTATAGCCCTGCCAGTATTCATAGGTAAAAAATGAACCCCAGGAGAAAGAATACTCACTTCCTTTCCAAATGCCAAGCTGGTGATGACATTGCTGGCTGCCACTGTGAAATCTTCTGCGAGATCGACAGCCTTTCCCTGATAGGCCATCAAAACCTAAGCGGTGAACAAGTTATGTGACGTCAATGGAAATTTCCAAACATTTTGGGTGTGGAGTTGTTTCTTGTTTTCTTTCTTTTTTTTTTTTTTACCTTCCTCAGATGCAAAGCCTGTTTCTCTATCACACTGTGTAAAGATTGCTGACAACAGTGTTTCAAGGCACTGTGAACCAGACGACGATGCACCCTCCATTCATCAGTATAATCCCCCAGAGAGATGTTGTACCCTCCCCCAGATACAATATTGCCTGAGGTGAGTGAGGACAGGTCATGAGGATGAAATGTTTTGATGTGTATCAGTTCAACAAAGCAAACCAAACAGCTCTTTACCTGTGTATGAGACTGGTCTTCCTGCAAAGTCAGACCATTTCTTCACCAGTGCTTCTTTTATGACTTCACCACTATTAAGCACTACCATGGCTTTAAAACACAGTAAACATGCAAGATCTTTGATTAAAAAAATTTAAACAGGCATGATCAAAGTTTTAGTTGACTTTTTTTGGTGTAATGCCACGATTGTGTGTAATCCATGAATGAATAGTTACTTGTGTTTCCACATTTGAGGCGGTAAATGTCTCCATAGCGATGTGCCAGATTGGTCAGGTGAATTGGTAGGTGATCGTGAGCCAGCTCCATCATATTACCAATAAGGAAACGGCATGGGGGGCCTGGAAGAGAAGGTGATGAAGAACAAGAAAGAAACTGATGCAGATAGTGCCGAGGTCCAGATTCAGCTCCTACGGAGTTAGAACAGAGAAAATGGACATATATGCAAATTTGGCATATGTTAAATGATTTTCAATATGTTATTTCTGTTCATATTTCTGTCTCTAACCTGAAAACAGCACCACTAAAAGCAAGAGAAGCACGAAAAGAGCTCCAGCACTGATCATAGATATCTCTCCAGCCATTTTTGTGTCTTTCTGCTTGAATCCAACTTCAGAAAACAGATCAACACGCCGCTCTTCTGCTTTATATCATCTTATCAGTGTCATAGGCCATCACATAGATAGGGTGCTGGTGTTTTCACTAAAATCAAGGATGTATAAATATTTTAAGGTCAACATCTCTGATGAGGAGATGGCTGAAATGACTGTAGCAAGACACAACCTGATAAAAGCAGCAGGGATGCGCTGAAGGGCGTGATAACATATCACAGCTGACATGACAATTAATCCTGACAGTGTTTCTTTATCTCAGTGCAAATTCTCTTTCACTAACTCGGTTTGGTGTTCATACAACATAGAAGGAAAAAACATACACGTGAGACCCACTTTAACCACTTTTATTCCAATAGAGCAAGACAGTGCATATTTAAGTACAGAATTAGTGGGCTGACATATGATGGTGTTGCACAAGAAGGAATTAGATTAAAAAATGTTGAACTGAATGGGTCAAGCTGAACAGCACATCAACATAAAAAAATGAAACATATCTCCACTTTGTTTAATATAATATTTTCCATGAAATCAGTTCTCAGAAATATTGGACACTGAATAGAATGCATTGATAGCTGCAATAATAGCCATCAAAACTATTACTATGAGCTTCAGCTGTAAAGACACTTGCAGCAGCTGTGAGATCCACTGTTTTATAGATTTCTGGTGCTTTTAATTCTCTTCCAGGTTGGAGATTTTCTGGTTGCAGAGCTCATGGAGGGTGATGCACCTTTAGCCGTAAGTTGTAGGAGAGAACCCGGAGGGTCTAAACTTAATCTCAGTGAAGGGAATGGAAAAGTCTTTACCTTTCCAGTCTATCCAGACTATCCCCTGTGTTAGAGCAGAAACAGTAAAATGATTACATGGTCAGAATTTGTACTGAAGTTTGGATAGAAGTTAACTCTCTTACCTGATTGTTACTGTTGATGCCATAAAGACCATTGAAATTAGCCTTATAGCAGTTCTTGTACCACCAGCCTCCCATATAAGCCTTGGAACAGTGGATACCCAGAGGAGCAGGGTCCTTGTCCCGCGCTGAGAAAGGGCGTCCATTATGGTACCTCATTGAGTCACCTGACAGAGAAAATGTGTTGAATCTGTGAGATATGGATTGCTTGCATGCTAACGAATATTTAGTTGTTTAGGAAGAGATGACTTCTCATTCTTTTTCTTCTTCCTTGAAGTAAATATGTCAGTTATCACAAAAACACTTGACTGAGAAGAAAATCATCTTCATTATGTTCATACTTACAGCACCCTTGACGTAAAAGTGTTTTTGTATTTATTTATTTGATTTGTATAATGCTAATAATAAAGTTTATGCTATACACAGGCAGGCCTCATTACTAATGCATGAAGTAAACATCTTGTAAATAATTGGGTGCCTCAGTTTGCTGTGTGCCGGAGGGTGATGACGTAGGTAGATTAGTAGTGAAAATAGTGTACCGTAATAAGATCTTAATGTCTAGATAGTAAATCTTTTATGTTCTGAATCATATTCAGCCAAGAGTTCTCATTTATTTAATTGTGATGAATAAGCTAGAGCAGGCACTGTAATTTTCCTGAATGTTTGATGCAAATCCTGTTTCTGTTGCTGCTGACAAAGCATATCAGTTTGTTTCTTGACAATATTTCTGATGACAGCCCAACCAGCAGCAGCTATTTGATATTTGAAACCAGTTTTAAAGATTAACCTGCTGTTCCTGTGTAGCCAGACACTGTGAGTGCATAGTGCTTCTCCTCTGAAGCAACGGAGAAGTTGGCATAGTGAGCGTAAGCCTCTTCATTTCCAGATCGCATATCCACTCTCAAACTCACAGGCCCAGCGTTGGTGAGATTGTGCAGGAGCTCATTTCCTGGAAAATGAAGGCAAAAATATACACTTTAGTCTGAGAGTAAGAAGTATTTTGATGTTGATTTAATGAAAGCAAGAACGTCCTATCAGCTCACCAAGCCAGAACTCTTCACTTAGGTTTCCAAAGCCAGCCTTGTATTCACTCCAGGTTCTGTAGAAATCAGTTTTCCCATTCATCCTCCTTTGGAACACCTACAAAACACAGAAGCTTCTTCCTAAACCAGTTTTGCTTGTGACCCGTAATCCTTTGTGGTAGACATAAAAGCAGTTTGTTCTACCGTCCAGCCCCCTCCATCCGTCTCCATGTCACAGTAGACTCTCACTACTTGTCCTTCTTTTCCTTGTGGGTAGATGTTGACTTCCCCTGACTGCACGGCCCCGTTCAGCAGCTCCTGTGAGCACTCGGTCGGAAAGGGGAATCGAAGTTTTCCTGTGGGGAAAATATTAGTTTTATAATACTTTTTTTTTCAAATTATAGAAAAGAAATCATTTTAAAAAACAGTACCTGTGATAAATTCTGAGGTGACAACAGATGTGTAATGTCCATTTTTCTCGCCTTGTACCACAACAGTATAACGTGACATTGGCAACAGCCCTGTCAGTTTACACTCTGTCACAGTGGGCTCCAAGATCATCTCCTAACATACACAGAAATCCACACAAAGGTTTCTTACAGTTATGGGAGTGTTCTATATTATTATTGTGTCCTAAATAAGGATTAAAACCCACCTTGGTCTCCTCTCCTGCCGCCTGATAGATCACTTTGTAGCTGTGATATATGACAGGCGTTTTCCAAGCGATCACTGCCGTGCGAGATCCAACCTCACTGGCTTTAACCACTGAATTACAACATTCACAATGAGCAGGTATTTACATATTTTTACAGCATAGAAGCACTTAAAATGAAACTGTTGATTTACTCATTGCTCATCTACTGACCATTTGCTGTTGTAAATGTGGTTGAGATGGCCCTGCTCTGAAGACTGTCCTTTTGGCTCAACACTTTGACTGTGTACAGGGTGCCTCTCTGAAGGCCTCTCAACTGGTGTTCCACTGAATTTCCTGATAGCATCACTGTCACTGTCACATTAGGTGCTGACAGCCGGAAAACAAACAACTTAAATCAGTCATTAGCACTTTATCATTTCTCATTTCTCATTTAGCACTCACTCTTGGAGGACTCGTAGCTGAGGATGAAGCGATCAACTTTCCCCAAGCTGGGTGTCCATTGAAGTACTGCTCTGGTATCTGTCACATTGATGACTTGAAAATGTGTTGGGGGGGCAGGTACTGCAAATAGATAAGTCATAGTATTTTTTTCATTCTTCATATCCCAGCTTGTAAAAAGCAGCTGTATGCAAATGTGAGATTATCTGATAATCTACCTGTGGTGATGACAGATGTGAGTTCATTGCTCTGGCCTCTGCCTTGAGTTGTAGTAACAGTGACGATGTGGGAGGAGCCAGCAGACAACTCAGACAGAACAACATGGGACTGCTTAGAGTTCACAGTCACAGAGTGGCGCTCTCCTGACAGAATTATCACAAGTATCATTAAGAAGCATTTAATCCACCCACACAAATAAAAAAAAAAACATTTACTCTTCTAAATGATATTTGGACATTTAGAATACATTTTTACCCAAACAGTGTTAAAGTGAGGCTTGACATAGTTATAGTTAGATAGTTTTTTTAATATATTTATGTCATTTTGAATGGATTGACTGTCTGGGAAATACATTAGGTCAGTCTCAAAGAGGTTTTGCTGGACGTTGCATTTTTTTTATCCATATAATTATGTCAAAGAAAGAAGCAGAAATCTGTGAAACACCTTAGCAATAATGACGGGTACATGTTTGTATGTTGTGTGTAACAGTGATGCAAGACGTGACAGTGAAAAGGGGCTCCAGAACTTCCATCCATCCATTTTCTACCGCTTATTCCGGAAGGGGTCGCAGGGGGGGGGGGCTGGAGCCAATCCCATAAGGCATTGAGGGGTTAAGGATCATATGACTTGCATATTCGACAGACCTGTGACAATGTTGATATATGTGACTCTGAAGCCTGTAAACATGGTCTTTGGTTTGGTCCAGGAGACAGTAAGAGTGGACTCTGTTACATTGCTGAACACCATCTCTGTGGGTGGCTCAGGACCTGGCAGGAAAAACAAGGACATTTATTTTATTGGACAGTATCTTATTCCTGTCCATTCTGATCTTTCCTCTTATGCATAAATGCATTAATGTTGTAATAACCTGTTGTTGCTGATGCTCTATGAACCTTTGATCTTCTGTCTGCTGCAGTACCATACACAGACAAGCCATAGCGTGTGTTTGCTCGAAGATTACTGAACTCCACAGAGTTTACATTGCCGGGGACCACCAATGAGATCCTCTTGGTTTCAGGTTTAACTTTTGATCCAGCAGGTTTTCCAGAGGAAGCGGTTGTGATCGTGCTTCCTCTGTGTACCTCAGTTATGTTCCTGCCTGCAAGCATCTTGTCCTTTTCATGAGTTTCCTCCTCAAACCCATCAAGTTCATTTTTGTCGCCCTCTGTCTGTGGCTCTCTTCTGATCACAGTGAAGTTCTTGAACATCCCTTGTGGCGCTAACCACGTGACTGTAAAGCTGTAGGAGGAGATGTTCACGACCCTCACAGAACCTAAACCTCCAGTTCTCCTGGTGCTGATCCAAGAGTCTTGAATAGTTGTTTTGTTGTGATCTTTAGAGTCACTGGATGTTGCTGAAGTTGTTGCATTTTTACTCTTCTGTGGCACTTTCCCTTTTACAGTCTTGTTAGTACTACTTTTTCTGTTGTCAATAGATTGTACTGTGTCGCTGTCTAATTTGACTGTCTTGATTCTCTTGTGTTCAGATAACTTGGTGACATTCTTCTCTGGCAGCGTGGGCTTCTCCACGGATTCATTTCCTGCTCTGGTTTTGTTTTTTATGTCTTTAGCTGTGCCATTATTTTTCTTTACATGACTCTGTGTTGTATTTAATTGAGGTTCATCTTTAAGGTGGTCAGGCTTTTGGTGTATGTTTGTGGTCACCAGAATGGTTGTTTCCCCTTTATGGGCCTCTTTTTCTTTTTTTCCATCCTCCTTCAGAGGAACTTGTCCAACAGTTGGCAGAGTGGTTTTGGTTTGCCCACTTGAGTGATCTTTAAGAGTTAACTGCTTGTCAGAGCTGTCATGGTTGTCTTGAGCTTTTCCAGTTCCTGGTTTCCCTTTAGAGGCCATCTTGTTTTCCTTGTCTTTGTTTACCTGAAGGGTTGTTGTCTCCGTTGTTACCTTGATTTTCACATTGGCATTTCCTGAAGTTACAAAATACAAGTCCAAAGTCAATTAAAGGACCAATCAACAATACTTTTAAGACAAAATCCCTTAATCATACTTACTTTTATTACACTCTGCACCTTGCTCACACTTACTGCAGTCAGGGCCTATGAATCCTTGCTGGCAGATACACTTCCCATTCTTACATTTCCCATTTCCACTACAGTCATTTGGACAATTTGTGGAACACGGACCTGGCCAGCAACAAAAAGCCATCATGTTTTAAGTAAACCTGTGGTAAGACATGTTTGATATTTTGGATGTTGGATAATTTAGTGAGTAGGACATACATTTCTCTTTCAGGAAGGACATCTCTCTTTCCAGTCGAGCAACACGTCCTTTGAGGGCTGCCATCTCATCCTCACATTCCCCACTGCAGCCCCCAGGTTGCAGGCTTATCTTATGAGTCATCACCAGAGGAACGCCAGGATTCAGCTTAATCTCCTGTTCCTTGGCACGGCTCATGTCACAGCCGTCACTGATGACCACCTTGATTGGTTGTGATGAGGGAGGCTTTTTGTTTGTGCTGCTGGGGACCTTAATTAGACTAGTGTGGTTTGTAGAAGCTGTGACTCTATCTTTTTCCATAGAAGCAGCCTTTGCTGATGTTGACAGAACAGTTTGAACCTTTGTGAGGTTATGCTTGTCTTTGGACTCCATGTCACTGGTTGGGGGAGTATTATGAACAACAGTTTGATTGACAGAGGCTGCAGGCTTGTTTTTGGTGGTTTTAGAGCCACTGGCAGGAGTAGACTTAATGGATGTTGACTGAACATTTTGATCTATGGTGAGGGCAGGCTTGTCTTTGGCAGCCTTCCCATCACTGGTTGAAGTAGATTTCACTGTAGCAGTCTGATTAGCAGACTGTTGGAGTTTGTCTTTGGTGGCTTTAGGTCTACTGAATGAAGGCAGCTTTGTGGATTGAACATTTGGAGCTCCGGTGGGGGCAGTCCTTTCTTTGTTGGCTTTAACTTCACGATTTGAGGATGGCTTAGCCTGAACAGTGTAGTTACCTGAGACTTGCTTGTTTTTGCTCTTGATGGTACTGCTGGTAGTAGTAATCTTTGGTGTTGCTGATGGTGTGGTCTGAATTACTGCAGAGACAAGCCTGGTTTTGGTGGCTGCCATAGCGACGACTGTTGGCAGATTCTGGTTGGAGGCAGGAGTGGGTGAAACTGTCAGATTGGCTATGTTTAGCTTCAGGGTGGGGCGAGAGACTTGTTTGACTGGGGTAGCAGTGGTTTTGGGTTTTAAAAGGGTGAACCTGGTATGGGCTTTGGTCACATCACTTCCTGTGGCATCTCTCTTCTCATTGGTCATGGTTTGAAATGAGGGAAATGGGGTGAGAAGGAGGAGAAGTCCCAAAGCAAACAACATTTTGAGCCAGCAGTTGTGGCTACAGACTGTATTGTGTTTGAAATATCTTTAGATATGTAACTAAAAAACTATAGGCTCCTTCCTTTATATCTTTGAGGAATTTGACAGGGTGCTTCTAGAGAAAAAAAGAGATAAATTAGAATTAACATTGATATAGAAAATCTTTTTTAAAACTTTCTGTTTCGATCTGCATTCCAACAGGACCTTAAATGAACATCCTCTTTTAGCATCAGCCAGCTACACATTCACAGAGTTCCCATTCACACTTCCTAGATGAAGTGGCTACTCAGAGCCTACTCTTGCATCAGTCTCAGGTTTTATGCCTCACTCAATACTGTCCTTTGCCAGAAGTGGCACGGCACCACATTTTTTAACTGTTTATGGAAACCAGTTTAATCATCTTGAGTCATGAGTACCTGTCTTGTAAGCTATACTTTCTGAAAGTTTTGTACAATAATCTGACATTTGCTGAACAGAATTACTTATAGTGAGAATTTTAGCCCAGCATCTTACTCTTCATGTGCTTTTCTTTCATACATGTAATTGTTTGTCAAACTTTATTAAACAAATTCTGCTCTAAAACAATAGTGACCATTGAATCAATAAAAAATTCAAACTTATCTTTCTGTGGATTCAATTTCATGACAGAAAGCCAAACTGTATAGACCTAGTATTAGATTGCGTGAGATGACAAACAAGTTGCGGTATTTGCATTTCTTCTCGAACGGAAAGAGTTATAACATGGTACAATTAACTTGACAGAAGAAAAAAATGCTAAAACTTGTACCAATTGCAGGAAATCGTTGAAGTGCAATATAAACTACTATATGTGCATGGAAAACAACACTCAATGCAAGTCTGTATTACAATTTAAATGGCAACATAAACCAAATGAACACAAACACTTAACAACATCTTTCACTAATTAAAAATTCACAATGTTCAACAGGCGTTATATACGATTTTTAAACATTTTGATATATTATATTATATATTATGTACTGGAGTTTGAATATTTCATCAAATGACAGTTATCACTGTCAAGATTTCACATGAGAGAAACAGATAAATGAGTTAAGTTTTTGCTTTACCTCTGTCTTTATGTTTGTCCCTCCATCTGATCTGGAAGAGCGTGCAAATTTGTTGGATATGATCTAGAAGGAAAGAGGTAAGAGAATGGAGCACCACTAGAAAGGACGACAGTGATAAAGTCTGCTCCTACTTAAAGACATCCCCCCTCTCACACACACCTCACACTTTTTTACCAGTCCTAGTGGTCCCACACTTCCAACCACCATGGAAAATATTTGTATTGGACGTAAAGAAGGGGTTCCATTTTTTATACTGATTTCTGTATCATAAGTGGTCATTTACTTTCTTGGATTCTTTAAATTAGTGTGTGTTTAATACATCATTTTAATATACATTTAATCGGCTGCACTTAATCTAAAGTGATGGTTTATTCCATGTTTAGCAAGTGATTTTGTTTAAAATGCAATGAATCAGCAGAATACATCTGAACAATAATGCAAAATGCTGCAGATAATGTGAAGGACAAATAAGTAATTAACTTTTCTAGACCTGTTACAGTTATTCCCTGTTTGCCATTTACATCAACACACAGTCTGCCTGCATAAAGTCCGGGTCTGAGAATCCTGATTCAGCTGGAATACATAGCTTAACACTGTTCGCATTCAGTGCTGAATCTGAGGCACAGGAACGTCTCGGTATATGAATTGGCCATTTGTTTGAGGTAATGAGATGTAACTACGTGGGAGTTATGTAAGTAACCAAATATCCACCAGATTTCAGAAATGCTCTGTGCAGGCACTACATCCCTGACCAAATGGCCACCCACCATCCCACCTTTTGTAAACCACATAAAGACAGGTATATAAAGGGTTCTGAACAAACAGCACATATAGGTGCTGATCATTTTAAAGGGTTACAAGAAGCCTAAAAAAAAGTTGAAATCATTGCAGCTTTTTATGTGATTGAAATAGATAGATATTCATGTGGAAAAAAATATATATTTTATTTTAATAGAGTAAATAATGTTCCACATCATTTTATAAAAAACATAAGACACTGTTTTCCCTTGTTTTAATGTTAAATCTATACAAGCAGAAAGAGTAAAAGTTATTTGCCAATAGATATTTTGAGTAAAAATGTGCTGAAATAGAAAATCTTTCATGGCAGGCATGTCATGTTCTGATCCTAAAGGACAAGTACCTTACTGTGTGCTGTTGCATCACAGCAATGCAGCTGATAATATAGCAGGAATAAAACAGAACAATGGTTTATGCAGCTTTGTGAGACTGTTCCATGAAGCCCAATGAGTGAAATGGTTTTAGAGACGTCTTTAGTTAGATCAGAAGAGAGATATCAGATAAAATTTCAGCCACTTGATAGCCTCATAACCCCTGCTTACCTCATAGTGTAAGACAGCAAAGTTTTTTGCAAACGTTTGACAAAGTGAGTCCAATTCAAGCTAAAAAAAAAGCAAACCAAAAAAAAAAAAAAAAAAAAAAAAGAGATCAGATTCAGAGCAAAAGGAAAAGCAATGTGATTTAAATACAAAGGTGTATCAAGGCTCATACTCCATTCTAAGGTGTCCAAACAAATGTTTTAGATTCTATTAGAATATTTTATTTGGGCTGTAATTTAGACTTTGACTGACCTGCTGTGTTGACATCATTGCCCTAATGCACAGCTTTGTGTTTGGTCAAGCTTTAGCTGTTTTATATACACAATGCAGGGTTTTTGCTGCAGAGAGGACTGACGAACATTTAAAATGTTTTCCATTTATGAGTGTGTTATCTCACCGTATAAAAAATAATATAGAATGGTTTTATAACCCTTACAAAATTCATGAGAACCAACAGTTATTTCTATCATATGCATTAAATTAGTTGAATTGGGCTGGAAATGAGATTCCTAGAAGCAAACATGGGTATGCTTAGTGTTTTCCACAATTCTCCTTTTTTGTCTATTTATTAATGTCACTATTTCTTGTATTTATTGATCCTCATGTATGTTTATGTACTTTTTGTTAATTTGAGGTTGTATTTCAATAATTTGAAAACCTGCTGAGGTCTCGATCATTTTTGAAGACATTATGTGTAATAGCTTAAAATCAAAATTGTGTATTTTCTTTTACACATGAAAATGTACAATTTATAATGAGATGGCTGAAAGACAGACAAAAATATATATTATCTACAAGCAGCATTTTTGATGGATACCTGTTTCTTTCATTTTTCATTCATCACAAAATAATGTTGTTATGCATTGATCAGCACCTGAACACAACACCATTTTCAGTTTCAAGCAGTAATTGGACATCAGTTATCAGTTACTTAGTTTACCTGATGTTTTATTTGTTAGAACCGTATATAAAAATTAGGGCAATAGAGTATTCCTTGTGAGTAATGGTTTTGGTGATAATAGTCTCATGGTGATGTAAAGTCCCACTCCATCTGCTGGTAGCCTCCAGTAAAACCTCCATTTTCTCTCTTCTCATTGCTAAACCTAGACCACCCTCACACTACTGACCTTGTCCTGGCCTTTAAAAAAAATAATGAACAGGAACATACATTTAGCAACTCCAGCTAATGCACACCTGAGCACATTTCCTCATAAAGCTTACAGATATATGACAAGGTATCTCAGAATGTTGCCAAGAAACACATTTATTTATTTAAACATATATAACTCCTTGAATATATATATATATATATATATATATATATATATATATATATATATATGATGATAAAAAAAAAGCCCCTTTACATTTCATGTGTATACATAAAACTTTCTGACCTTCTGTAATTTTAACTAGCAACGCACTGTGTAACATTTCCCTTAACCAGTGTTACTGGTAGAACAGTTCTTGATTTATTATAGCTCTAATCAGGAAGCAGGTTTACTAGTCGAACACATGACTGATTGCTTATACTAGGCTACAGTAAAAACTTGATCTTTTGCAATGAGCTGTTGGCTACTGGCACCGGACTAAAGTAATTTTGAGATCTGCATATTTATTTACCTTTTATTTAGTCAAGTCTAATGAAATGAATGTAATGTGTAATGGTGAGGCAGAAACACAGCAAGCGTTGAGGTTGCTGCGATTGAAGTGATGGTCAGTCCCCTCATGTTGCTTACATTGGACCTGGTCTCAGAGATTGGAATAATATAAGCACACAAGCCTTCGCTTGTTCATGGCCTACTCACTAAGAAACCCCACCCCCACCCCCAACCATCCCTCACTCTGAATTATGTATTGCACCCAGTACCTTCTGCATCATGTCTCCAGTTTGACCACTTTTGAGATGAGACATATTAACTCTTCTGAACAGGGAACTTTTATTCTTATGAGGGGATTATTATGTAGCCCTATGTGGCCCAAACCACTCCCTTCTCGTCTTGTTCCCCTCAGCTTCCTCAGTAAAAAAAAAAAAAAAAAAAAAGGAGGGGGGGATTACTGACAGGGTTTGACTGAGAACAGAGACCCCTCTCAGCTTCTTTGCTGCCCGTAAAATAATAATAAAACATTTAAATATATATTCAATGGAATAAATGAAGTAAAACTGAATAACACAAATGAAAGACACTTGAAAGAACACATGTATAGTTTTTTTTTTTGGACTTTTCTTTCTCTATTTTAATGTTAGCTTTTGCATTGGGGAGTTATTTCAACATGCATATACAGTGATAAACAAAAGCATTTACTACCCAACATAAACAATATTAATTCTAGCCTAAACTCTCGTACCTTATATTAGATATAAAGAAAAGAAAGGGGAAAAGGAAATAAACACTGGAGCTGTGTTGCAACTTGAATGAACAAGGCAAGGACAGGATGAATAACCCATTTAATTCTGATCGGACTGATGGCATATATCGCTGATGGATGGTTATTATAGTAATAAGTACATCACTGTAAAATAAGAGTTAAAACATCACAAATAGTAAATGAAAAGCTCTCTGTGTCTATGCTGGCTGTCACAAATAGGAAATAAATTGTGCTCAGTGAGTTACAATCAACTTAACAAACATGCCTTTTTCACTGTGTGCACCCATTCACCTTATACTCTTGTACAAAGTTAACAAAACCATTAAAAATATCTCTGTTGGGAGTACTATACTTTGCCTGATCCAAAGGCTTTCTTTCAACCCAGGTGTTTGAATCCAACAGGTACTGCATCCTATGAACCAGTTACAAAGAAAATGCATATCAACCCATTTAAAGTGGTTCTTTTAATAGCATCATTTTTCATCCTGCACTTACTCTCCCATTGAGTCAGTAGTGGAGCCATCTTTGCCCATGATGAGATACTGCTTTCCCAAGTCCAACTGCCCCTTGCAGTGAAGCCTCTTGGCAAACACGCGAATAGAATTCTCTTTCACATTTATATCTTTATCTACAAAACATAAAGCAGCCATCTTTATGAAAAGCCAATCAAAGATAAACACAAATACCATGCTACCATTTAGGATAGTGCTTAGTTCACCTACTTGATCTGAGGATCTTGTTTACAGTGGTTTTGTACAGCTCAAAGTTGCTCTTTAAAGATACAGAGTTAACTGTAACAATGTATGCTGGAAAACAACAAAAATAAACTGTGAATAACATGTTATCAGCTTGAGTCCAGTTACTATTGCATACTTGTAATATAATGTTGAGTACTGACCATAATCTACCATAGGGAAGAAGCAAGCGTGTTTTAGACGTGTATCCTTGGTTATTTTCTTTCCATTTTGAGGTTTGAATGTTTGTTTTACCTTATGACAAGGTCCTACAGATATGAACACAATGCAATTATGTATGCAAACTTCAATAACACTTCTACTGCACATTCCTTTAGAAGTCAGTATGGATCAAATTTTACTATCTAATTTTAATATCTAAAACTATCCTTTTCACTTTGTTTCAACTAATCTGTAAATAAAACTTCCTTATTACAAGTGTCAGACTAAATCAATGTACTGAACAACACAGGAAGCAAGATGGAGAACTCAGTACAGATAGGAAGCAAGATGGAGAACTCACAGTACAGGTACGAAGCAAGATGGAGAACTCACAATACAGGTAGGAAGCAAGATGGAGAGCTCACAATACAGGTAGGAAGCAAGATGGAGAACTCACAGTACAGGTAGGAAGCAAGATGGAGAACTCACAGTACAGGTAGGAAGCAAGATGGAGAGCTCACAATACAGGTAAGAAGCAAGATGGAGAATTCACAATACAGGTAGGAAGCAAGATGGAGAATTCACAATACAGGTAGGAAGCAAGATGGAGGACTCACAATACAGGTAGGAAGTACGATGGAGAGCTACAGTACAGGTAGGAAGTACGATGAATAAACTGGTCCGAAAATCTGTAAAAACTATGTAGTGTTTCTTCAAGTCACAGGATTTCTCTGTGATGGTACTTTAGAATAGGAAAGAAGCAAAAGGCATGCACATCTTAAGATGTTTCTTGGGGTGCTGAGCTCAAATATAGCAGAGTCTGAAGAAAGATAATAGCTGTAATAGCTACAACTAAAACAACTGTATTTGCAATGTTGGGGGACTATCAGATATATGCAGTGCTAACACTTTGCAGAAGTCTAGAACAAAATCTAAATGTGCTAATATTTTTTCTTAGATGTTCAAATATCTATAAAGTCTTTGTGTAACACCTACTTTCTGCACACTGACACACATCCTCTGAGCACAGTTTGGAGACCATTTTGCTTCTTTTTGGGGCAGAGTAAAACACGGTGCACTTCCTTTCTGAAATGAAATTACAAACAGGCAATTAATTCCTGTCAAAACTGAACAAGGTTTCCAGAGAGATGTTCATGAAGGTATTGATAAAGTGGCTTACCTGGTTCATAATAATCGTAGAATACAGCTGGAGCAGGCTGCAGAAAGCCTACTGGAACTGTTTGCTCAGCATTAAAACTAAAGCATTCCTCTTTTGCAAAAAGCTGAAGAGAGAAAGAAAATAGCCTTTTAAAGTGACCATTTGCTTTTTTTTTTTTTTTTTTTAACATAATTTGACTTCAGCTTTACCTCATTCAAGTATATCAGCACTCTTCCAAAAGAGATCTCATAATGAGTGATGTATTGTTCAGGTGGCAGCTTCAGCTGAGCCAGGTAGAAGAAATGATTTTATTCAACAATAGAATGGCATTAAATTCCTCATCCCTCAACGTTTAGAAAATATCTGAGTAGTGTAACATAATTTTAATACAGGGGACACAAGCACTGTAGAGGTAAATGAGTGTAAATGAGAAATGGAACACAGTAAACATGGTGGTGGTAGTAGTATCATGGTTTGGGCTTATATTTGCTTGGAAAGCTTGCAGTCATTAATATAATCATGAACTTGGAATAATCGAGAAATTGCAGAGAGAAAAAAGAATAACCAACCTGTTCCAGGTCGTCTTCTTTAGCACTAAATCCACTCAGTAAAGTGATGTCAATAATGGCCATCCCTGTGAGATTATAGTTGGGGCTGAGGCTGCATTAGTAGAAACATCGGAAAAAATACAGAAAGACATAAATCAAAAACACAGATCCTAGACTTGTTTACTTCAAAGTTATGCAGGTAGGAGAATGTGTCCTTTAACTAACCTGACGCAAACACTGTAGGTAAGACTGTTTTCTGAGTTTTGCTTGGTTTCAAAACCATCCATGTTATCATAATCATAGTAGTTATAATTTTCTGTAATTTCAGCTGAAAAAGACAGAGATGACTGTAAGTGAGCAGCTTTCATTAGTGGATGGCATTTGCTAGATCAGCTAACCTGTGTAATTCACTTGCCCTTCCACTGATACCCTGATAGAAAGTTTGTTACATTCATCCTCAGGATCCAGCAGATGGTAAGCCTTTACAGTCTACCAAAGAGGAGGATGTTTTACTGTAGACGGTTATGGCATTTACAAATACAAGACCAAGAAAAAAATACTCACTTTAAGCTTAAATTCTCCTTGTCCTGTCATACTCACTTTAACCTGGTTACCTGTAAATTTCTAGGATAAAGAAAGAAATTCATAATGAGATTGAATAAGATCAGGGCACAAGATTTTTGTGTTTAAATGTCTAGCATAAATACTGGTAGGTATAAGTAATATGTGATACCTTCAGGTCTGTTTCCACCTTCTGGTTCTTCTTTTCCATTTCCATCCTGATAATGTCATTCCTTCCTGAAACTGTGAACTCTGCAATCATATTTGTGTCATGGCTGGTGACCCATTTTAGCTCATACTCTGACAAGGCCTCCAGTGCCATTAAGGTATCCTGGGTGGTAATTAAAAATAAATACATAAATCAAATAGTATGAAGAGGATCAATGCATTTTTTAACATAAAAGGGTGAGTAAATAAACTGAGGTTAATGATTTTTTTAAGTCACTGTTGATCTGGCATCGTAATCACCTGGGATGATTTGTAGCCTCCGAAATAATTTTCTTGACTGGTTAGCCAACAGGCTATTTTATTTGCCCATTCCCTATCATTTTGTGCAACTGCAGTAAGGAGAGCATACGCTGTCGTCTCGACTGAAATGGCTTCCTTTTGAGTACCAGGATTTTTTGTCCACATGTAGCAACCGTTCTCTGGTGCTAAATAAATAAATACATAAATAAATAAAACTACAGCAACAAGCATCAATTTCATTCTCAGGAGAATTTTAAAATGTTATAAACAATTTTTGTTTCAAACTGCTAAAAAATTTTTTTCAGGTTTTTGATTTTTTGTCCAGGTATTAAAACATTGCAATGAAGCAATTTCAATCTTTATACAGAAACATTTCTGTAATGATTTTCCATAAATTGACATTCTCATGAAATCTAAAATGAGAATACTTGTGCTCATACTGTCCATACTTATTCTTTTTATTCATTTGACATGCCTTGTTTTGCCATCGATTTAAGTCTCATCCAAGCAAACGAAGTATTGGTTCCCTGTGGCAGGCAGACTGAGAGGCAATAGGCAGTTATGGCCACAGCAAAAGGATGATTAAGCTCTGCAAACTGTGACTTGAGATATGTTGTTGCTTTGGAAATGGTGTCATTCTGTTAGAAAACAACATGAGTTAGTAATTCAGCATCAAGTTTTTTTTCAGACATTTTCTCTATAGACTACTTCAGTTTAAGGTTGTGAGGAAGGTTTTACGGCAATTAACAGGTGAGAGGCAGCTCACCACTCCATTAAAGGGCCAAGACAGAAAAACAACCATATAAGCTTATGCTAACTGCTGTGGAGAATTTAGAGTGACCAGTTAACCAGTCTTTGAATGGTGGGAGGAAGCTGGAGTAACAGGAGAGAAAATGTGGAAACCTCCAAGAGAGTAATTAGAAACTCTCACCACTTTAAGCAGAACTGCAGGTTTCAGAAATGGGAGGGATCGGTTCAGAGCAAGAGTTATGAAAGCAGTCATGGAGGCATCTTGGTCTTTGCTTTCCTATATTTAACACAAAGAGATTGCAGTCAGTCGTCTTTTTGTTTTAATATTGTAAAACCTTTTTGAAATGTTAAAAGATATTCTGACTTCATGATAGTTACCATGACACCTATGCGTAAAACAGGATTTGGGTCAGAGAACGACCCATCACTCCTTTGTACTGAGACCAAGTAATTTGCAGGATGCTCGATTCGTTCAGTTGGTACATATGTAGATTGCCGGCCTTGCTGACCAAAAGCTGTTGCTAAGCGCTCTGCTACCAACGACAGAATTTTCACTACAAGGGCAGTAAGCCTGATGAAGAAGGAAAGAAAATCAGGAGATATATGTAGATAGAAATGGTTGATTTGTAGTATTATTCAATTGTAATGAATAAAGTTAGTTTCATAGAATAAACCGTCATGTCTAAAAAAGAGTGGACTTATATGGACTTATATTGTGTAAACCAAAATACTCACCAGTTACTAGATGACGTGGATGTCCATGACGCGTAAGCACCATTGACTTTGTTGTACTTGCTGTGAATTGTCACAGTGCCTAAAAAGTTTTCAAATTTGAAAAGTTTTAAAATTTGTGTTTGTAAATGAATTTGCAGTATATTTACATTTTATAAGGTGTGGGTAAGAGAGGATATAATAATTTTAAGACATACTTATCAAAAATAAAGATCTTTTCCAGTTAACTGTGTGCTGTGGTCTTACCACGCTCCATATTATCAAGGGCACGATCTCTTGCACCAGGAGGGAGGTCAAACCACTGGTCACTCAAGTCAAGGTACCGGATAGCTAAAACTGTTGGTGCTAGACCGCGCATTGTCTGCTCTAAACATCCACTAGGCAATACAATCAGATTGGCAACTTTCTCTGGAGAAAGGAGAGTCTCTGCATATGAACCGCCAAATCCATTCGCTGTAGATGAGAAAAGTGAAAGATGAAGACACCTGTTTACAACATGTGGCTTATTTTTGACAACACCCACCTTCAACTGAGACAAATATGTTCGAGCTGGTTTCAGGAACTGTGTTATCTGGTAAAGATCCATCAATACTAAGAGTCTTTAGGGTTTTTCCTGTTATGACAAAGGCATGTACTTAGAATTAAAACACTTAAAACATTAAAGCACAGTGACCGTCAAAAACACTCACCATCTAATTTAACCAATTGACTTGTTTCTTCTCTTTTTTCATATCCTTCTGTCTACAGTAATAACATGGAAGAGATAAAATAAATGCCATGGTCCTTATCTTTTCTCTTCTTCCTTCCTAACTACATTGAATAAATGCAGAGATTATTTAACCTTGTCTTTCCCTCTTACCTGTACATTCAAGTCTTTTTCGATTGCATCTATTCCCCACGTATTCTTAACATCATACAGACGTATTTTAACAGGTATTAAGCCAGATACCATTGGGACAGCAGGGAAAGACACAAACTGCGAGGAATGTGGCTCGACAGTAATTTGAACGTAAGAGGTGGTGGTGGCGGAAGCAGGAGAGCAAAGACCTTCAGTTTGTTCCAAATGCACTGCTACCTGTGGATATGCAGGATCCAGACAGAAATAGTATTATAAGGTGTAAATCTTATCCTTAGTATGCTGTAAATAATTAATATCTGCTGATTACCAGCTTTGTGTATGCCACCCACCTCCAGTGTGTCTTCACCATAGTTGTAGATAACAGGTGAAATAGACAGTTGTTCAAATTTTTTCACAGAGTAAGGCAGCCTCAGAGACACAAATGTCTCCTTAAATGCTTTGACTTCATATGGTTTAACCACACAAAAACCTAAATGACATACAGAAAAAGTGCAATGCTGTTTTTTTCTTTTTTCACAATTTCTCTAATTAAAAACCATGCTTTTAATGAGTCTACAGCTTTTCTTACCAGTTTCTGAAGATAAAGTGGCAACTTGAATTTCCCAGGTAGTGATGGAGTCAGGTAGTGTCAAAGAATGCCTAAAATAATTTTCAGTTATTTTTAAGCTACTGTCATACTCATCCAACCAGTAATTATATCCCCGAACGGGGTCTCTGACATATTATGTTTTTGCCTTGACTGCTGTCGAGTCCGCTGCAGATCTTTCATGCTACAGCGATGACTTGAACAGAATTCAATTTAGAGTTTTCAGGTTTTGCATATGCATAGATATCAACTCTAACCTATTGTAGTGAGGATGAACAGATTACATCTAGAGCCATTTATCATGTTTAACTCAAATACTCAAACCTAAAAACTGTTTTGGCTATATCTTTGAAACTTTTCATCTGACCTCAAATCAAGAATAAATGATAGGTCATGGCCTGAAGATTACCTAATGATGTTATACCTGAATGTTTCTATATTTGTATATGTATTTGAGGATTGGAAAAATGGATGATTGGGGGTGTTCAAGGATACACTCCTAGATGTCATCTCAGACTGCATAATTTCTAATTGATAGTTGTACTAAATATGTGATAAATTAAAGCCCATCAATATTCTATCCTGATATAATTGTTTAACAACAACAAATGTGTGTGTGTGTCTGTGGTGGTGGTGGTGGTGGTGGTGGGGGGGGGGGGGGTTAATCTGTAGGTTACAGTGACAAATATTTATTTTGAATATGTAACTGGACATTTAACTGGAAAAAAAAAGTTCCCCATGTGTCTCATACCTTATTTTACCATTCACATCCAATTCAGTGAAATCAAAGCTTGGGGGAAAATATCGTCTGATATACTGTTCAGTAGGATCCAAGAAAAACTGTTTAATGTCAGCCATGGTTGCAGCTAAAAATAAAAACAATTGAAGTTTGTATTCAATGTTTGATAACCATATAACACTCATGAACTATTCAAGAATACATTTAAATTATTTAACTCACTCCTGCCAAATCCAGTCTGGCCCTCTTCGAGCATTATTTTCCGTTTTAGTCTCTGTGCTTCATGGCAGCATTTTAGAAAAGCATCAGCACATTCTTTATTTTTTGTCAGAATGACCCTTGACGCCCTTTCCTTACATGTCCGTTTCATTGGGATGGAAGAAAATGCATGAGAACAACACTCTTGAAGATATGTATCTGAAAAATTTGATTCTGAAACAACCACACAAGAAAATGAAAAACAGTTTAAATTTTAATGTTCTTAAGGGAAAGAATATGCTATTTCAGACCAATAACAATACGAGAAATCTTACTTAAAGCCATCATTTCATTTTGAAGGTCCACAGAACGTCTTTTTCGTGCTGATTCAGAATTACATTCAAAACCTGTTGGAAAGTGTAACAAAGATAAGTATAAAATTTCTAGATTAAAAGTTTCAGTCAAGAGAAAAATGGTAGTTGGTGAAAAATTATTCTTGGGGTTTAGAAACCTATTGTGCTACAGGCAGGGGGGAAGCACTGACAGTTTGCAGAATAGTGGGCCAGATTGCATTTCTAGTGGGTGTTCTTTGTTTGAGGTGCTCCCATTGTGAAATTTGTTTAGCCCAACACAGCACCTAGACTATTATTCTGCTTGCTTTACTTCTGGCCAAAACAAGTTTAAAAAATGGGGGAATGCAGTTTTAGACAGCTCTAATAGCAGAGTTAAGCTTTAGCCCAACCACCTCCATGTTGCCAACTAGCTCCATTAGCTCCATTAGCTACTGGTTAGCCCAGTTAGCTCATAAATACAGACAGCATAGACTGTAGATGGGTGGAGCACCTGTGATATTACCCATAGATTTCTGAAGATTCTTTTAGTATATGGTGACTCCCCACATAGCCATTTTTGAAGCCATTTTATTCTCCCACAAAGTACAAATATTAGAATAATACATTATATATACAATAAAACTAGATAGGTAAAAAGAAAAGTACAAAAGCGACAATTCATTTTACAACAAAGATGAAAGCCCCCTTAGTGAAGCTTTTGATTAAATAATTACTAGCCAGTTTAGCTGAGTTGAAATAAGTTGAGTTTTGGGGTTTGAAATTATCGGAAATTCATTAATTCTTTGAGGTCAATCAAACATTTGTGTTAATAATGAGCATGCTAATAATTAAGTTCAAACATACCTTTTCTCCATTTTGATAGGGACTGATCAACAAATGCCAGGCCAGCATCCACGAATACAGATTCTTGATCAACTCCTCCACCATACGAGCAACCAAGGTCATATGAGCTCATTGTTGAAAACACCTGGAAAGTGACAGCAGGAGCTGAAGCTTTTTTTGTTAGTTTGTTTGTTTTATTTACTAATTATAATCACTCACCGCAAGCTGTATTGAACTTGGTGGTATAGAAAATGAATGAATAAATGAATGAATGAATGAATGAATGAATGAATGAATGAATGAATGAATGAATGAATGAATGAATGA
>JBAMHX010000007.1:15923357-15966557 GCA_037177515.1 Pseudomugil tenellus | reverse complement strand
GGAAACCTTGACGAACTTTGGGACTCTGTTTCCATCAGTATTTTGCCATGAAAGAGGAAAGGCATAAGTGAGAAGGGGAAACCAGAAATTGAAGGCCCCCCCCCCCCCCCCAAAAAAAAAAAAAAAATATTTCCACTCACAAATACTGATATGTAGATTGGGTCCGCATTGGGCCTTAACATGTGGTCAAGCGTGAATATCCTGTACTTCACTATAGGAATGATAAACAACATACAATTACATCATTCTTTTATAAACATTAGCATATACGTTTCTTGACATATGCTGACTCTCTTTAACCTTGTTGTGTCGGGTTGTACACGGGTTGATCAGTCTGAATGAAAATATACCCCCTGTGATTTGAAACCAGGACATTTGTTTTTCGCCTTTTATCTTTGCCTTCAAAGCTGGGGCTCTCTGCTGTTAGCTTGAGGTAAGGATTTCTTTGTCGTTTTACATTCTTTTTTTTTATTTCTTGCCAATCCTTCCTTGTTATCTGTGAAGTTGCAAATGAAAATTGTGATTTAATAAAATCTAAGTAATATTTTGCACGTTTCTTTTTTTGTACATTTTTTCATACCATGAGTTCAACAGTTTTGACGTCTTCTTCATTTGTAAAGTGAATAGTTTTATTCTCAGATGCAATGGTACCTCGCTCAGACTCCAGATAGAGACTAAAAGGCTGATTAAAATGAGCTGGTCCCACCTGGATCGACACTTTCTCCTTAACTCCAAGGCGAAACACATTTGGGGCAAAAATAAGGAATCTGCACAGATAAACCTAATAGTTAAATCCTCTTCTAACCTTCATTTCCACTCATTGACGTTTATGATTGTGGATAAACATTCACACTGCGGCAAATATATATTACATGAAACAAAATGTAATTTAGCATGTGATTGCAGTAAAAAAAAATACTTCATCGGTCTCAATCTCATATGCAAAATTACAAAACATTTATTTAAATACCTGCATTCTTCACAAATATGCATAGCAATGCATAATTTTATTGATAATTCTTCCTTTATTTACCTGTCCTCCGCTGCACCCACCACAGCCAAGATCAGGAGAAGTAACGAAATGATGCCGCACTTCATTGTGCAGCTTATTTTTTGTAGATTGCTTTGACACAAACTCTGTGATGGCAGAGGTTTTATAAGTCCTTCACCCCTGTATTTCGCAATCACTAGATTTGATGATACGTGCCCTGTTTTCCCCACTGAGAAAAACTTGTTTACAATGTAGAAAAACAGACATTTCATTTATATCGCGCTTATACAGACAAGTTCACGAAGTGCTTCACAGGATAATAACATAAAAAATACAAGAAAGTTCAGGAATACATCACACATAGTACAATTATTATCCAAGATATTGAAAAAGAATGATAAACTAATTAAAATGCAACAATTTATGGTAATGACTCTTCTTATTGTATGCGAAATGGCAACAAATATTCACATAAAACTCTTTTAACGTGTAGCTGATACAAGCAGAGGACATGCATGATAAAAGTTTCTGCATAGAGAGTAACAAACAGATAGATCTAAATAGAAATTATATGATAAGCTCATACAGACTTTAATAAAAAAAAATTAACTACATATTGTTTATAAAGAAAGAACAAAATATTCTTTATACCTCACACTACTTGGCTTGCACAATGGAAAGTATTTGTCAATATGTAGCCATCCTGTCATTGGCCACTGCAACTGGGCCAGATTTCCCCCAAATCATGTGATTTACAAGAAATCAAGTGTTTTTTCTTTTACTTATTCTCTCTCTCTCTCTCACACACACACACTCTCTTTCTCTCCCCAAACATTTCTAATAATAGACAAGCTCATCTGCAAACTTCCTTACAAAAACTACTTTATTTTAATCAGTCACTTTGTTGATAAACTACAATGATTAGTTGTTATTCATGTATCATAATAGATCTAACTGCTAATGCTGCTTCTTTCAGACATTAAGTGCTGGTGTAAACTGAGTGCAGTTTATTTATAACATGCATGAAAAGTGAGTTGAGTATGCACCAAATATAATTTAAAATGTGACACAACTGTTCAGTGGCTGGTTTTAGTTTGGTCTGTGCTGCTATTAGTTTACTAGCGTTTAACTTAATTTAAACTTTGTACTGTCCTCCTTATGGGTTTCTACATGAGTTGTTATTTTTCTTTAAAGAACAGGTACTTTAATTTCTCTGTCTCCTCTTTTATTTTCTGGCAATGACAATATGGCCATTAACAAAAAAAGTTCAATATAGGTTGAAACTTTATTTTAAAGTCTATAAACACCACTAAAAAGATACAATGAAGGATGCATTCAAGAGTACACAGAAAACTTTTTTTCAGTTTCTAGTAAAAAATAAACATTTCCGTGTCCTCAAAGACATCTAGGGAATAAATCAGATGTTTTCACCTTTAATTCTGAAGAATCAAGAGCATTCCCACTTCTGCTTGGATGAAAGTTCATACAGTCATGTTGCCAGTTTCACTTTGATGCAACGATACTCAGAGTTTCCTGAATATTGGCTTCAGTGTTTACCATCTTACACATGACTCTCTCTGGTACTATATGGATACTGTAATATTGTAAGGATTTCAGATAATTTCTGTCTATACAATTTACACAGATAGTTGCCACATGAAGACACTTAATCTCATTTACCTCTCTCCAACAGACGAAGCACTTTGCCATACTGTCTCTTCATCAGTTACTGTTTTTATTCTCCAATCAGTCAAGTAAATTAAGCTTATTAACATTATTTTCATGTAAAATAAATATAAATTGCTTGAAAAAAAACTTTATACAAACAAATTAAAAGTGGCCTGATATACCTCTGGGGAAAATAAAACACATTTATACCAATGCAAAGGAAAAAAGGAAGAGATCCTGCTTCCAGAAGTTGATGGATTGATAGAATCCAAAATGTTTTACAAAGCTCATCACTTTATTTCACCAGTCCACGTCAGATGAAGCAGGCTTCTCAAAAGTAACAACCAACACGCTTTACAAATAGCTAAAGCTTTTAGTTAATCCTGTTGCAGACGGAGAGATCTCAGAGGGGGTCAGCGGGAGTTGGGGGCATGATGTCCATCCACAACTCCTGAGTAGGGAGAAGTAGTACAAGAATTGCGTTTGGACAATCAACACCAGACTCCCTGTCAAACTTGGTATAAGCAGCAATATCATCCTTTAGCTCTGTGCGGAAAAACATGTGAGGAAAATTTGATAAAAAAAAAAGCTCAGAAATACTTGAGAAATATAAAATATTCAGTTACATAATTAAGATTAGAATAAGATAACAATAAGATTAGATTTTTCTCTGTTTAATTGTTTCTACCAAATATATTTTAAGTACATTTTTTTCATAGTAATTCTCAGTTTATAACCTCACAAGAAAGTAAAAAATGTCAATACTTACATTAGACTCCATTAATAAAACAATGGTGATGTTTCCATAGAAGAAAACATAAATAATAGACTTGTCCTAAATGAAAAACTAAACTTTAAGTTTCATGTATCATGAACTCCCATCTCCTTCGTCTTGCGTCCATCCTCAACTGCTGATGGTTCAGTTTGCCTGTCCATGTCCCCCTCGCTATCAAGTCCCCTCTATCCATCTCATTTCATGCAGGAGTGGGGTTTCCTAAGAGACTGGGCTTCAATGGAGAGAATCTGCTTTTGTACAATTAACTGTGAAAGTGACAGAAGGAAAAGAAGGGAGGAGAGCAGGCTCAGAGAAGAAAAGACAGAAGTGCGCATGGCAGGTAGAGGAATGCAAATTTATATGGTTTCTCCATTTATTTTTAAGTTTTACAATAATTATGAACTAAACCTTTCATTTATGTCTCTACACATTTGGGATTTAAAGTAAATTGAAGAAAATACTCACTTCTTTTCTCTGGAGTTTTTATTTATTCACACATATTTAACTCATGCATACATTTCAGCTCTGTGGCATCTCATACCTGAATAGGCATCAAGCCAAATTAGGCTTGTAAAGATGAATTATGCTTCAACATAATCTCTAAAAATTCAGCGGGAGTGACCATTAGGTTTGCATGGTGAGAAGCGGACAAAAGGGTGTGGCGTGGGAATGTCCTCAGAGGTCAGGAGTGAGGTTGGAAGGGGTCAGAGGTCAGAGCCAGCTGGACGGCACACAAGAGGAGATGAGGGTGAGAAAAGGAGGGGAGGGAGTTCTCCAGGACTGAACGATTGGACCGTATGGGACATTAACATTGAACTGATGGGAGGCTCGCTGACCAATGGGCATTCTGGGTGAAACTAAGCTAGGACACACTTGTGTAATGGTCCGTAATAATTGGTAGGTGACAAAACCATCACTATGTATTCAAAATTCAGCAGTGGATTATAAACTGTGTGTGCTGGTATTTGGTAATAATAAAGTTACTTATACCTGTCAAGAAAACATTGATATTCTCAAGAAACTGTTGATAAAGGTTCTTTAAAGTGAGCATCAGTAAAACAGAGAAAAATGTTACATAGTTTAATATTTTGAGTTATATGGCAAGCCGTTTTGACATGTATTAGCTTAACAAGATATGTATTTCAGATATAGAGTTAATATCTGGCAACGTGTGCTTGCTCACAATTAAAAACAACTTTTACGTACATAGAAGTATTGTGACATTAAAAGTGAAAAGAAAAGAAGCACCAGACGTATCCAAACACAAATAGAACAATTTATCAGATGAAAACTGAAAGTTACATCTGTATTCACATCTGCAATGATGTTTGATGCAGAACTAATTAAATACCTTAAATACCTTAAAAGTTTTAAGGTATTGCAAATATTTTATAGAGTCTTGGAAGGTGAAAGTCTGTCAACTGTGTTTTCTGAAGTACTGCTGAAGAAGGCCGGCTCAGTGAGGGCAGCAAGCAGTGTGGTTTCAGGACTCAGTGACCACGGTGGTCTAAAAAAGACAATCTTGAGGGGCAAGCCCAGTGGGGGGGGTCAACATGCAAATAGTAACCCCAGAGGGAAAAGCACCAGAGCAGATCAATTTTCTCACATTACTCTTGCTGCCCATGACTGTGAATGTGCACGCCCACACACCACAGGATGTTTTCATATCTAATGAAATGCAGTGCTAACAATAGAGGAGGCAGGTGTATTTCAACAAAGGCTGCATGATGTCATGAATCAGCATTAAAACAAGCTTAATGTCTCATTTGAAACTCACCAAAGTTCACCGACTTGATGTCATGTTTGTCAAAGACTTTGCTTTGAGTAAAATACAAACACACACTCAAATTTTGATCAGAAGAAACATTCAGTGTGATGAAAACTTAAGCTTATTTTTCATTTTCAGACTCACTGCAGGCTCATTCAGCACATGTAGAGCAGATAAAATTCAGTTCCTGTGTCTCAGGCAAGTCAACCCACTGCTGCCTCCCAGTGGCCTCGATGGCGCCACTCACACCACACTCATGTAATCCGCCAGGACCGTGTCCTGGCACCCAGTTCTGGTAGCAGCTGGAAGTTGACTCGATCCAGAACCAGAATTTAAATTTACAGGTGTAACGTAGGCCCAGCCAAACATAGGGGGATGTGGCATTCTTCACCTTTTCAGCTACCAAGTCTTGAATGTCTTTGGTGGTAATCTGCACAAGGTCGATATGGTGGTCTCTGCAGTAACTCATGGCTTCAATCCATGTCCTGTTTTCCTGGATAAGTATCAGGTTTTCTTCAGAAAAAACAACAACAACAAGGAGATGTCATTTTAATTAACACTATGCACAAACTGAGTCAAAGTGAACAACATGATATTATAAATATACCCCAGTTAACACTGTGGCTGTTGACAGTGGTTGTTGGAGAGGAGGCGGAAGCTGTTGGTTGAAGTTGTGTGGCTGTCATAGTTGACATTTCTGCATTTGGATGGCTGAACTCAGTGCTCACGAGATGTGACACAAACACTGTGGTATTTGGAGCTGCAAACGGAGCAGTTGTTGCTGCTGTGGTGTTAACATTAGCAGCGCTGGATTGCTCAGTAGCAGCCACGGTGAAGTGAAAAGCTGTAATGACCCCTGGAGATGAATTCTGCGGAGGAGTAATTGCCAGCTGATCTGTTGTGATGCTCTCTTTCGTAGTTTGTGAGCTGGTGGCTGCTGAATTTGTTTGCTGGGCTGTAAATGAAGACACACTGAAGAGTAATGTAGTTCTGTTGCGATTTGTGAAAGGAACTGAGTGAAATAAAAGATAACTTTGCTGACATAGAAAAAAACATTGTGGGTGAGGAAGTCCAACTTACCGCCCTGACAAATAAATAAGAGTTTTGCATTGCATTGACGATTGTTCCACTTCCCCTCATCTTGAAATACAGCAGAAACACACTTCTGATTTGCTAAATTATTTGGTTTGTTCAGTTTCCAGAAGCGGAATGATGAATTACTCCCATCTGACCATTTCCAGGGATCCTTAAAATAGCCTATCCAGATGGTTTGAGATGCAGACATGTTACGGACTGCATTATTGTCTTCTACTGACTGTATGGTGACCAGATCAGATGCTAAGTCTCTGCAGTAACTCTGAGCATCGCTCCAGGATTTGGCCTCAGTTACAAGGATGTGCCGACTTGCATTACTGCTGCCTGAAAACAAAATAACAAAATAATGAAAACAAAATAAATAATGTACTGTTGTGCTGTAAAGAACCACCTTTGTGATCTGAAGCACCACAACAATAAAAACACTTTTTACTTACCAAGACAAACAAAATGTCTTGTATCTGTGCAGTCACTTTCAAACCACATGCCATTTTCATCCATTGCTGCACATCCTTCTTGGCTCAGTTTTGGCTCTCCAGACCTCCAGTTTAAAAAGTTTATTTTTTCATGTGGCAAAGACCAATGCCACATACCGACATCTCCCATCTCCAGTCCTATCCAGGCTCCGTTTACTGTCGAAGCTAAAGCTATTAAACGTTCCATATCTGCTGCGTTGTGAACTGTTGCCAAATCAGTGTAGCTCGCTCTGCAGTAGTTCTTTGCTTCTTCATAAGACATCAAAAGATCACTGAGGAAAAAGTCTGAAGATCCCAGTGAGCTTCGACAGAACACTGTAAAGAATTTTGTCACATGGATTTGTGTTCAAAAGTGAAGGAAACATCATGTGTAAAATAAAGCTTCATGATTCTCTTGCTATAATTCATTTAAATAAGCTTGGTGTTAAACACAGTTATGCATCTGTATTACATATACATGTGAAATAAGTACAAGTTAAGCACTACTGAAAAAAGCATGGATTATACAAACCTGAGATAATCAAAGACAGAACTAAAGTCCCTTTTATCACGACGTGTCCATTTATATTCATGTTGAAGGCAAAACAAAGGAGATTTTAAAAAAATATATAATATGTAATATTAAAATGTATATCCTTGTTATTACCAGCTGCTCCTAAAAGCAGGTTCTGGCTGCTCTGAACAGCAAAGTGCTTGTAGTGAGAATGCCACCTAGCTTGTTAAGAGACTCTACCTCACAAACAAAGTAGTTTGTCGGGTTCTTTTCTCTCGTGCATGCTGTGTGGTATGTGCCTCTCTGGTTTATTGACATTTAACGATATAACATCCACACCTTGCATTTCAAATGAGCAGCTTTATAAACCTTCCAGTGAAATGAATGATGTGGGTTGTGAACAGACTGGAATGCTTTAGTGACAGGCTGGACTGGAAAAGCTACGAGCCTTTTGTGTTGTTTCCATGTAATAAAAGGAAAATGAATCACTGTTTGCTATAATAGCACATTTAATCTGAAAATTCTGAATAAGAGAGTAAATTACTGTGCAAGACATCTCTCTCTCTCTAAATAAAAGTCCTGTTTAAAAATGTCTAATATTTGGAGAAAATAAGTTGTTTTTAATACTGGAGCAAATTATATGGTTAATTAGGTTGAAAATAAAAACACAACCTGCTGTGAGATATATTGGATGGTGGGAAATTTCCCTAGGCAAATCAGTAGTCTAATAACCAGTTGTGCAATATATTATATTAAAACAAAAAAACATTCTAGGTATTTCTGTAGGTGTGGCTGCACCAAGTTTTTTTTTTTTTTTTAAAAAACAAACAAATTAGACATTTTCTTACTAGTCCACCCACAAGGATTCACCATTTCAGTTTGAATCTTTTGTTGTTTACTCAAATCATAATTTATGGCAACCACATTAAAAATAATACATATTTGTCTAGTAATATGCTGTTTGTATTAATCTGATCTGCAGTGTTATTCTTGTATGATTGAGGCCTTTGATTTATTGTGGATTAAGTATGCAATTTACTTAATATTAGAGAAGTATAATGGCAGCCTGGGTGTGGTTTCAACTGGTGATTGTAATCCAGGCAAATATGCGCAAAAATGAAGCTGCACCTCAAAGGTGTCATATGACAATACTGTTATGGGTGGTCCCGTGAGAGCTTCTGGCCTTCGGTGGATAGTGGCACTGAGCCATCATGGCCTGTAAACAACAACAGCGTCAAACTGAAGTAAACCCTATCTGATCGTCGAGCTTGTTTAGCGCTTGTCTATATTAGAAAAGATAAAGCGAGGCGTTTTTCAACAATGCGTCGAAGGTGTGTCTGGTACGTAATGCTAACCTTCAGGCGACCATGAGCTAATTTGTCAACAGCAGTTTCCTCGAGCTTTCACCCTGAGACGTGCATCAGGCTAATGCTAGCTTCTTTAGCTACGTTACTGGCAACAGAAGCCGATGCGCTAATTGTAGCTAGCTGGCAACGATTGCACTACTTAAGTGCTTTTATTTAAACGATTCGTTTACCCTTCAATATTTAGAATTTTAGATGACTAACGGGGTATGTTTATATTTGTGTGTGTGTGTGTATCTTAAGAAGTGAATTTAAATAAAATGTCAGACGTGTGGTAAACAAAGCTAATGCTAGCTAAAAATGTCTGGCCACGGTCTTTACTGCCGTTAAGCTTTTGCAACCAGCCAGTTAGTATGGAAAGTAATGGAAGGCCATATCGTTATATTTATTTACCAATCATATAATGCGCGTATGTTTATGGCATTGATATATGTTTGTGATTGCAATCCATTGTTTAGTCACTATCGTGTTTAACGGAGTAACCCTACTGTATGTTCACTGCGTATCATAGCAGAAAAGCTACATGGTGTGGTTCCAAGAGAAAAGCGTTACTGCTAAAGCTTGTGTTAACGCCATTAACTTCCTTTATAGTAATAATGTTTGAACAAAGACACGGTGCTACATACGTAAACACCCTTTTAAACCCATTTTCCCCCCTTTGCCAGTCAAGCCAGTTGGATTATCATGTATATCTATGGTTTCTGGTTTAACCGTGGCAAATCGGCTTGAGGTCTTCAACACATTCGTTTGTAAGAAAAATATTTTCAGGGGTATTTTATTAAACCTCCGTTAATATTCGGCTACAGGCATGCTGGTTAACTTTTTTAAGAGTAAGCTATACGGTTAGCTTTACTGTTTTCTGCAGATTTATGCCAACGAAGATATTTCCCCCCTCCTGTCTATTTAGTCATTAGAATACATGTAATTGTCATCATTCTCAACACCTACATTGCACTTTGAGCAGGTTTAAACACAGATATTTGGCAGGTCAGCACCTAGACAGCTAATCTTGAATTCTGGCGTTATAACAACCTGAACTTGCACCACACTGAGAACAAATTTCTGCAAGCTTTTGCCAGTAATTATTGTGAAGCTAAACATGTTCTGTTGTGTCCACTTCAGATTGATATCCTCAGGACAGGACATCGTTCTCTTCAGTGGGTAGCTAACACGCCATGTCCTCACAGCAACCGAACAGCTCAGCCTCAAACAGCCCCACCAACATCTTAGGTTCACCTTTTTCAGTAATCAGCCCCTCGCTTAACTCCTCTGTGGTCTCACCGTCTCTCGGATTTGGATCCATCAGCAGCAGTCAGGTAATTAGCTGTTAGTGTTTGTTCTGACCTCATGTAGCCATCACCGGAGGGTAGGAGTGTTGACAGTGAAGAGGGGGTATTTTCTTTCACTGTTAGCACCCTGGGAGATGTTAATGGGGGTAATGGCTAGATATTCCTGCTTGTTTGCATACAACGTGTCAGCATTTATATAATGTATCTTTGCTAATTAAATAATGCATTTGGTTAAATTTTTTATTCATTTTGTTTGTGTGCAGATTTCTTCTTCAGCCCCCATATCAGGGATGCATTCAGTAAGCAGCTCAGAAGATATCAAGCCTCCATTTGGCCTGAGGCCTATGCCAGCTCACAGCCCAGGAATAATGCTGTCACAGAAACGACTGTGCGTGATCTGTGGCGATCGCTCCTCCGGTAAGTCTAAAAACAGCTTTAGCAGATTATTTCCTACACAGTTTCACTCCATGGATCCTACTCATTGTCTCTAATAAAAACAAAGCGTCTGTAAGACCTTCATTAAATGTTGCTGTCCCCTTTAGTTGTATTTATTTGTGTCATTTCCAGGCAAACACTACGGAGTGTACAGCTGTGAGGGTTGCAAAGGTTTCTTCAAGCGAACTGTACGCAAAGACCTGAGCTACACCTGCAGGGATAACAAAGAGTGCCTGGTTGACAAACGCCAGCGCAATCGATGCCAGTACTGCCGCTACCAGAAGTGCCTGGCCATGGGTATGAAGAGAGAAGGTATGCAAAAAGACATGTAGAAGAAAAACAGTAGGTTCATGTTGAGACCCTGACTGGCTTTTAAAGGTGAAGAAAGGCATATTTGATATGATTATTTTGGTGAGAGTGGATTTTAGCTGAGATAAACAAAAGGACAGAGACAGGGGAATTGGAGCTGGTCTACTTAACTAACCCTCTCTCTACTCTTTCCTTCACTTTCTCTAATTCTACCCTTTCTCCATCTTTCAATAGTGATCAAACATGTAAAGGGGATAAACGAAGATGGAAAAGATGAGGGATGGATGAGTACGTCACTGTAATCTTAAAGATACTGTCATGTTAATTAGACAATGAGGCTGTTATGTTAGAAATGCAGAGTTGATGACATTGATGTGGGGGCATTGGGCCTTGCTGTGTTATACAGCTTTGTGATGATGGACTGTTTGGTCAGCCAGCTGTAGCTCTTTACTGAGTGTGTATAAATGAAGGAAAAATCTGGTTGATTGGACCAACGTTGACACATAAAAGAATATACCGGCTCACATGATAATGAAGGCCGTAAGGTCAGCTTGAAGCATCTTAAGAGCAGACAGTATGGGCTCCATGTGTTTCAAGTCTCAGCGGTCGATCCTGGCTGCTCTGAATTAGGTTTGGGGTTGAGACACACTGGAGTCTGTATGCGCAGTTTCATCACCAGCTAATCACCTTCCAGTGTTGCTTTCTTCTGGCTGCAGTTTTTTTAGTGTCTGAGCTCCCAGTGGTATTTGAGAATCATAGTATTGCACGTTTTAGGAATTAAAACACATCTGTTCTTTGCAATGACTTGTTTGCTTTACAATGTCAAATTTAATTAATTTGACCAAATATGATCCAATTTTTTCTGTTTTTTTTTTTTAACTTGAGTGTTTTCTGAAACACTTTAAACCATATTAAATCTGCAACAGCCTGCACATTACCCATCCATCTGTACAGTTTGTTTTAACCTAAACAGTAGGAGGAAACGTATACACATGAGGGTCGACTCATTTACGAATTTTACTTTTTTTTCTGCACAAACTGGAATATTTTAGTTGAAAAGCTAAAAATGTGTTAGATTCTGCATAGAATTCCATCTGGATCTTTCAGGTTGAGTTCCTACATCTTAATAGCATAAAAGAGAGCAGGGCTTGGTGTAAAAAGTAGGCTGAGGAAATGTGAACTTGGTTACAGTAAAGGCCTGAATTGATACCTTGGTGTATTGGTTTACTGTATAGGATCATTTCTGCCATCTTTGTGTGAAGTCAGCAGTGAATTTTTGTGCATGTCCTGGCATGCTGCCCATCTGTTGATAATTTATCAGCACATTTATGCTGAAAGAGAGTAAACCCAAAGGGTTGACTGTTTTTCCACCTCATTTTACTTTGAAAACCAATCTTGACATCATAAAAACGACAACCTGTTCTCACATCATGACAGCAAAATGCAAAGTTTGTAATTGTGTACAGAGAATCAGGAGTTTACAATTTCTTCCTGTATTTGTGCTCTGTGTTTTGCAGCTGTGCAGGAGGAGCGTCAGAGGAACCGGGAGCGCGAGGGGGAGCTGGAGTTCAGCGGTGGAGCAAACGATGAGATGCCTGTGGAGAAGATCTTAGAGGCAGAGATGGCTGTTGAGCAGAAAACTGAGCTTCACTCTGATGGAGGCTCTGCAGGAAACTCTGTGAGTGGTTGCAAAATTTAGCTGCTTTAAAGAGCAAACATATCAGCTGAGGTGTGCTGGTTGGTTTAAAATCTGCTTTCAGTTGCAAACTTGTGTAAGTGACAGATTGCATTTTTAGCTCATCAGTTATTAGAAAGTCATCATGTCCCGTTTGATTTCAGCCCCATGATACAGTTTCCAACATCTGCCAGACAGCAGACAAACAGCTGTTTGCTTTAGTGGAGTGGGCAAAGAGAATCCCTCATTTCTCTGAACTTCCCCTTGATGATCAGGTCATCCTTCTGCGTGCAGGTATAAGCAACCACCTTTACACACAAGGGAAAGTACATGTGGATTTGGATGCCTAAAAATAAAAACACACCAAGTTATATATGAATATGTTGTATCATTTTGAACATTAAACGACTGAATGTTGCTGCATTTAAAGTAGACTTGTGGAGGGGTGAAAGCAACAAGACCAAGGCTACTCTCTCAAAGTAACATTGTTTTGTTTTACTATTCACTCGACCTCTATTAATGCAATGAATCAGATGCAACTGTAGGATTAAAACCAGGTGGATAAAATCAGAGACTGTTTTAATCTAAAACTGTATGAATATATCTTTTCCTATTGGAATGGATTTCATGCTATCATCATATGCCACAGTAACTGTATTTTCATTTTTCTCAGGGTGGAATGAGCTGCTGATTGCTTCGTTCTCCCATCGCTCCATTCCTTTGAAAGATGGAGTCCTTCTGGCATCTGAGCTGCAGCGCGACGGTGCGCACAGCGCAGGAGTTGGAGCCATTTTTGATCGGTAAATTCATAAAGACAAAATGTCTTTAAAGCACATGCATAGAAGCTGCAACTTAACTTCCTTAGTTGGTTAAACCTTTACATGTAATGTCTAATGTAACTGTTTAATGCAGGGAGAGTGTGCAGAGTGTAGAAGTTGGCGCCATATTTGACAGGTATGTTCGCAATGGATGTTTTCAAGGTATTAACATTGGCTGCCTTTTTTGTGTATTTTACACTAAAACAAACATGTAACCATTTAGGGTTCTGACAGAGCTTGTCAATAAAATGAGAGATATGCAGATGGATAAAACAGAGCTGGGCTGCCTCCGTGCTATCGTTCTGTTCAACCCAGGTACGCAGCAATGCAACCTTTTTTTTTTTAACCTTTTCACAAAGTAAGATATATGTTTGCTTAATGTATTTTCTGTTTGGTTCCTGCCAGATGCTAAAGGGCTCTCCAACACAAGCGAGGTAGAACTCCTCAGAGAAAAAGTCTATGCATCATTGGAAGCTTACTGCAAACAGAAGTATCCAGATCAGCAGGGAAGGTAAAGGTCTTAAGCTGTGTCTGGTTTGACGTGGTGTGTGAAACATGATTAATATTGCTCTTTTCAAGCAAAAAAAAAAAAAATTCTTTATCATTTACTGCAGGTTTGCCAAGCTTCTCCTTCGACTGCCAGCACTGCGATCCATCGGCTTGAAGTGCTTGGAGCATCTCTTCTTCTTCAAGCTGATCGGTGACACGCCTATTGACACTTTCCTCATGGAAATGCTTGAAGCTCCCCATCAGTTGTCTTAGATAGGAATCACGTACTGAGATAGCTGGAGTCTGGGGGCAGGCGTGGGACTGGAGTGGCACTTTAAGTTCTTTTAAGATTCGTCAGTTTGTCTCACTGCTGTCTGCGTTAAACTTCAGTGGAACGCAGATTTGCTCTTTAGACCAAACCCAAGGCTTGGCATGATGTACAAGCTGGTGCTATGTGTCGTCATAACTTCATGAGTAACCATAGTAAAACATGAGTATTTTTAAAAATGTAAACATTTACATATTTCTCTCACAAATGCTATAATTTGGGTACTCATTTTTATATGAACTTTTTAGACACCTAAACATGAAGTTTCAGTTGTTTCTCCAACTACGCTCATCCCTAAAGCATTTTTGAGTAAATTAAAAAAAAAGAAAAAAAAGAGAGAGAGACAGAGGGCAAGCTTGAATATGAGCATGCATTAAGGAGGCAGTCTTTTTCATAAGTGTGAATTCAAGACTGATCTGAAAGTGCATCATAGTACCAAACAGTCGCTGGTAACCGTGTCCAACAGCAGCCTCCAGTTGACTGGATAGAAAGCAAACCCTGAGGACAGGTTGAATCTGTCCAACCCAACTCGTTTGTATTGATTGAAGATCAGCTTTACGTGTCTGGTATATGGTTAGTATCTCCTTTTCCATTGATATGAAAATAAAACCACTTTTGTGGTTGATAATTAGACTGTACTGAACACCTTCTATGGACTATTTCTCAAACATACTTTAAGCAAACACGTGGCCTCGTAAGTCGTCAAGCGTTTGTCCTTTGGTGCTATTTCTGAGATAATTTGACATTATTGGTGCAGTTGCACCTAACCACAAACCTAAGAATATATGCAAAATTATGATTTTTGTTTAAAATGTAGCAATATTAAATGTAAACTGCATACACCTGTGAGTTATTCAGGGGTTTTAAAAAGTAAATGATGTCCAGTGCAAAGGGAATACTCCATTTTGTAATTTATACAATTTTAAAGGTACTGTGCAAAATTAATTGTTCAGGGAAAATGTACATTGGTAAATATTAATTCTGATCAGGAAAAACAAATTATATAATTCAGAATATGTGCCCTTGTTTTTAGTTTTCAGCTAGTAAAACGCAGAATGTGTCTTGGGTTGCACTGGATTTGCTGAGACTGTTTCAGCTGTTTGGTTTTTTTCTTTGCACTCTTTGATGCTCAGTTGTATTTCCAACTTTTCCCTTTTGTTTTGTAGGTAGCCGTCTTGTTCATCGTAATGTTTCTGCAGTTTATTAAAACGCAAATTATAATCACATTAGATCCATAACACCTGTGGACATACAGATTTTTTTTTTTTTAAAGAAGACCAAATGAGGTCTGTATGATGGCCATGTTTAAACACCAGATGAGCTGCATTGGTGAGCTTGTCATTGACTTCTATGCTCTCGAAAGTTAAATGACTTGAAGCATGGGTTGTGTGGACTAAGAAATAAAAAAAAAGATGCTAAAGTTTTTCTTGCCTTTCTTTACAAGCATTACATGAAACAATTTTCCCCTCAAGGTGGAAAAACATTAAAACAAACGACCAAAAGATCATTAAAAGACAACCACAAAGTGTTTAAATTAGCCTTTTTATTTGATCCGGTTACATAGCTTTTGCTGTAGGCATAGATGCAACGAAGCCTTGATTGCATAGCACTTGTGTCTAAGAGATGATACGGCACAGGCAGCAATGTGTAATCAGCTAATGTAAAATTAACAAAAACAATGTTTGGTGGGATTAAATTAGAAGCTACTGGGAGGATTCCACTGAAGTAGCAGGTAAATGTGATCACTGCATTTTCCAATCTCTACAGTGTGAAGTAAAAAGGTTTAAAAGTGCACGTAAACCCTAAAATTCTGAGAACCGTAAAACTATACATCAAGCAGAAGTGTCACTTGTTTCTTAAACCTCCATGACTTAGTTTTCTTAAATTATATTTAGTATAACACTGCTTTTTGTCTATAATACACATTTCCCACACATGGATAGAAAAGAAAAAAATAAAGGCATTGGCTTGTACATTGTACAGCATTAAAACATGGTGAAGAATCTACAGCCTGGGTACCTTCAATTCTACGTGGGATGCTACACATATAGGGTGTAAGGTGCTGAATAATTTCCAGTAAACTTTTAAGAGAAAGCAGTGCTGGTGTTATTTATATGTATTTAATTATTCCTTTTAATATCAACGTGTCCATCACAGTGAGACTCAATAGACTTGTAATTTGTAAGTAATCTTAATTTATGACTGAGCTAAGAAGATGCTCTCTTAATGTATTCAATGTGCACAAAGAGAGTTAGGGGAAAAAAAGACTCCAAGTAACCCATAATATAGATGTATGCTTAAAAGACACAATGTGGAGAATTTTATGTACATCTACACCACCTGTACCTGTGTGAAATTTGAATTAAGTTAAACTTTATGTACTGTAAATGGTTTAAATGAGACTTCCAGTGATGAATTTGGCCAATGTTTCACTCAACTATTCTGGAGCCACGTTTGCCTTTTTTTTTTTTTACCATGAGGCTAAATGAAAAAAACCTAATGTGCATAACCATCCTTAAGTTCTCATAAATACCTAAAAGCTGTCTTCATTTATCCAAAACAACATTAAAAAAAAGAAAAGATATTTTGCCATGACATTTTAAAAACATTGAAGATAAATCACAGCTCATGAATGAAATGTTATCCCCTCAGACAGCACATGTGTAAATAATGTCATTCCATGTCCCTGAAAACATTAATAAATAACTGTCTCTGCAAGGCACCATGAAATGTGCAGCTCAGTTTCTACCAAGTACGATTCTGAAGGTTGCTCACCTGCCTTTTCAAAATACGGTAGCTTTTATGCTTATAAGTCTTTTAGGTCTATACACGAGTATGGGTGAAGATTATCCAACTGTCTGAGTTTCATTAGGTTAAAAATATTAAAGTAATTAACATTAGTGAGAAACAAATGGCACCCCAGTCAGATGTTACAGTAACTGAACCTTCTGTTGCCCCTTAAAAAAATCTGTTAAATTCCTGGTGTATACTAATACATATCTGCTTTGAATCTGAGTATTGATACTTGATGTAAAACTGTGCTCCTGTTTAATTGCTGGTTCGTGGTACAGTATATTTTCAGATGTCAGAGTGGTTCATCAGTGTCACAGATCTCACATTCCATTGATACCCAACGTTTACATCCAGTGCAATTGTTCCTTATTTGAGCACCTTCTTGAGCAAAGTGAAACAGAAAACTACCACAGTAGTATATAAAATAATTACCCTCTGCAAAAAACCATCTATTCAATAGATGAAAAAGTCTTTCAGCACAGTTTGTCACTAAAACTGCAGCGCTGAATCCCCACCCACCCCAAAAAAACCTCGGTCTGCGCTGCACACACCTCTGCATCCAGACAAGGCCACAGAGATTGAAGCTCGTGCACTACCAATTGTTTTGTATCCAAATAAAAAAAAAAAATTATAGGCATTTGTATGCAAAATCACGGTGGAGGGACGGTTGTGCAAAGCCTTGCAAATGCAGATCATTTTTGCTCATCCAGCAAAAGCCAAGCTTAGCAATCTGATTGTGGTGCTTTTTTTTTCTTTCCCAACATTTTTTGGTTTAAATCTTTCTCAGTCTGATCGTCCTCTCTTCAGGGAGCACCTGTGTCGAGCCTTCAGTATGTAAACCAAGCATAAAAAGACGAGATCAACTCATCACAGCTGTGTGGGAGTTTGCCAAGCCATCCAGTTTGGTAAGGTGAGGGGAAGGCAGTGTACGGCCTTTCAGGAATCTTAATGTCCAGTGGGAACTGGCTCCATCTCACACTTGCATCTCTGGACCATTGGACAAACCCAGAGCGCTTGCCTCCTCCGTTGTCAAACCGTTCTTCAGTGTCCGCCGCACTGTGCAGTCAAGAGAAATATTATGGTTCCTTTGGATTATTTTCAAATGTAGCTGACGGTATTCTGCTGTGCTTGTTAAAGGAACGGATAATGAAGGCTTACGTGATTTCCGGTTGACCCGGGATCGTCTCCTCTCTCGAGGCTGCGTGCGCTGGCTGGGCCCCTGAGTGGCTGAACGAACAATCCTCTCCATGATCTCATCAGCTGTGTCATCTGTGCAGTTCACTGGGTCGTTGTTGGCGGAGCACCAAGGAGCAACACGTCCTAAAAAAAAAAAAAAAAAGAAAAAAAACGAGATAAATGTAAAACATTACATAGCATGTCCTACTAGACAAGACTTTACAGCTGTAGAAATCATACCTTCAGCTAACATATGTGAGGGCCATCACACCAAGAATCATCGCTATAACAGCTGTTATAGATTTTTCTAATATGTTCCAGTTCAGCTGAATACCTAAAGAACACTATTGCATTTGTAACAAATACAATAGTGACAAAAATCGTTTCATTGCTTATATTTGGAGCAGTTTGAATAGTAATAATAAAATGCAGCCAATCAAAATACAGCCAGGATAATGTTCTCTTCCCTCATGGTGCTGAAAGGGAACATCATCATCTGTTCATTTACACACTTTATGTTCACAATACATAAAAAAGAGCAACAAACATGTTACATGCATGTTTCTATTGTTTTTATTATTTTTATTGTATAAATATAATGTTTTCTACTAAGAAATTAGCATTAGAGCATTAGATTTCCCACTTCCTCCTGTCGTTTGAGAGTCTAGGGGCAGCTGGAGGGTGTAGCATGTGCTTGACCGCACTGTACAGAATGTCATTGCTTTGCAGTGTGGATGCTCATGGTCTAATTAAACAGCTAACAAGGCCTATCGGAAGCGACGGCTACGGGTATGTCCTCGAACGCCCCCAATCGTCCTATTCCCCAATCCTCAAATAGACACAATACAACAATATGAAGACGCACATGTTCAGTCACAAAGCTCCACCTGATGTTGAAACTTTAAACCAACCGGGTATGACGTCAGGACAGGATGTGTCCTGAGGTCATGACCTTTTTATTTGCCCTTGATTTGAAGTCAATGAGACGAATAGTTTCAGCTATATAGCCAAAAATCAGATTTGTTTTGTGCCTAATGTGCCACCTAGTGAGGAAACCATAAATCCCAAAATGCTGAAATTCTATGCAGGTCGTCCCCCTTGCAGACCTAAACAGGTATACCAAGTATCAGAATCCAATTGTGAAAACTGTTTGAGTTATCGTGCTCACACGAAAGATATCTGGCGGCGTTCATAATGAAACCATTACATCCCTGACACTCATTCTGTGATATAATTAGTGAAAGGAACACTGACATAAGGGTGATTACTGGGCACAATAAAAGTCACTGGGAAAGTTAGAGGAAACAGATGCTCTAAATCAACATAAATTCAGTGTTCCATCTTCTAGATGCTGCTGAGTGTTTCTGGCATATTGGTACCAGTCAGCTGATCAGAAGGTGCTCCTTGACCATTTCTTCTCACAGAAAATGTAAAAATGAGTATCCAGAATATCAAACTGTATTAATGTGTGAAGCACGTCAGGCCATGTTTGTGATACTGACCTCTGGTAATGCTGGCTCTGGTGCGAGTACGAAGGCCTGGTACTGTTGACGCGGCGCTCTCTCCTCCCTGCGAGTTACTCTTTAGCACGGCCTTCATGTTCTCATGCTCCGCTGCATCTTCAGGGTTCTGGATACTCTGAGACTGGCTCTCATGTAAAACTACTGGGGTGCTGCTGAATTTCCCGCTCTGTTGGGTAAAACAGTTACAGGATTACAGTGCATTAGATTGTGTTACTTGTAGGAAAATGGGAAACTCTGCTTCACGCAAAAAAGCTTTAAATATTAATCTTGTCAAACTGGTTAATCTCAAACACTAAATTAAAATCAGTTAATCATTAATAAAACTCCACACTAAAGACACTAAAAAAAAAGTCAGCATTTTGTCTTCACAATTGTATCTTGCAGCATTTCGACCACTTCAAGGATTCCACAGACCAAAGATCCAGGAAGTGTTATCTGAATGTGAAAAACTGTAATTCAGCAAAGTACCAAACAACATTAATCAACCCATTTCTCCTTTGTCATCACTGATGACCTTCCCCATTCTTGTGTTGTTAATGAACTTGCTCGTTTCCCAAATGACTCACTCAAATCTCATGCATACAATGGCTAATGTTGGAAATTACAGTCACGTGGTTAAATGTTAGTTCCAACACAGAGTTTGCACATCCATGCATTTACATACAAAGGAACCCATACCTCACTATCATCATCATCATCATCATCCTCACTCTACGGAAAAACAAACGTGTAAAAAACAGTGGGTGCGGTGAATCCTTCAATATACAGTAAGCTATAAATGACAAGCTTAACTTTTTCACTGAGCAACGGGAGATTCACAAAACATTCACGGTTTATCTTTACAATCAAAATAAGTTTTAAATATAAAATTTATTGCACCAAGTTATTTATTGCATACATTTGGCTTTTGTTTATTATGCAAAATTACTTTGTATCGCATAAGTAATCCATGTTTGTTAAGAAATGTTCTACTTCCTAAAGCAGGTATAGTCCTGCAATAACAGAATATGACATGCATTGCAAGGAAACTAAATGACTATTTTTAGAATAATGTGATTTAAAGATATCATATACTGATTATGATCATAAAATAGCACTGAGTCTTGTACTTGATCATCAAAATAATAAATCCAAACATAATTAAAGTTAAAACCTCACAAAGCTCTTTATAACTGGTTCAGCTCATGTGTTTGTGCTTTATTTTGCCAGATAAAGATATTTATTTATGTATGAAAGATATTTGATTTGTCTTAGATTAACATTTTAACAATGATATTACTTATTTGCAATTTTAATAAATCATTGCCAGTTCTGATTCCAGTAAACTTGGACCCAACAATTCTGATCAGAGCTTATTTATTAGAAATGTATTTTTTTCCTTTTTAACAGATCAGCACTAATCTGTCAGTACTGTATCGCTCTGGTGGAAAATGGAAAAGCACTGTGTCTCAGCAAGAGAGCAATGAAGGGGTCTGACAAAAAGTGAAATTTCAAACATCTAAATGTCTTTTCCTCTCTCTTTTCCACTGCAGCATGAGCACTGCAGGTGAACTGAACACTATTGCAGCATCTCTGGAACAGAAGAGCATATTTGAATGAATATCTCTGTAGGCTGAGGTGTGTGGCCCTTGTTATTTCTCCTTTAGGGATGTGCGGAGGTCTGAATTTTAACATAGTGATTGAATTAGGGTCCTTTTGAAGAGTGGTCCCAGCCAGGGCCCACTGTGGAGTCTCAGCTCTGAGCAACCAACTCTCTGGGGTCCAAGGGATTTTAATCAGGCAGTTAGGTGTTTGCTCTGGCCTTTCTTAACCTGCTGCAGCTACAAAATGGGATACACTCAAAACAACTCACTGATTGTTGTTACAGTAACTTACACATGTGAATACAGAGGAACTATGCTGATGTCACTAGAAATGCAAGCCATATCTGTCAGAAACAGCCACATTTGGCGATTTAACCAGATTAAGAATGTAAACCGTGACAGGAGATTGTTCATTGGGATTGTCAATGTTGTTGCAGAGAATTGAAAACGTTCAAACTAAACAAAAGACAATGATTAAGAAATGAAGAAAGTGTACATGTTGAGGACAACTTACATCTGTTATCATTTTTCCTCTGGTCTTATTCCTCTCCCTGTGGTTGGCCCTCTTCTGTTTCTGTTGTAGCACTCGCTCCCTTGTTGTGCGATATTCCAGGGCAAATTCGCTTAGGATCTTGCTAAAGCGATGAATGCTGACCTCACGTATTCCATATATCGGATGGCCCAAGAACAACAGAAAAGCATGAAACCTGCAGACATTTAGAGGAATGATGGATATTCTATACAGATATTCATTTAACAGAAACAAAAGTCAAACGTTTTCTTTGTCATAAATATGTAAAATTATGCTAAATTCAGCTAAATAACCCCTGAAAGTAAATTTATTATTATTATTATTATTAATAACAACAACAACAACAACAACTTAATATAGGCCCTGTGATACACTGGCAACCTGTCCATGATGTGCCCTGCCTCTTACCCGATGCTTACTGGGATAAGTTCCAGTTACCTGCATCCTACTGATAATAGATGGATGGAATCATATCTTATAAACATGACAAATACCTGTTAATAATTCTTCTGTGTACAATTTTGAGAATTATAATTCTCTCTGCACAGTCTTTGAGGAAGTCAGACATTTTTTGTTTCAATGCTGGTTTCATCTCATGCTTCGCAATGACTTTGAGGTGATCCCATGATGCTTTGCATCTTCGCTCCATCTGGGTCAGATTGTCTTGAAGCTGGTCGAAGTCCACCTGAGAAGGAGAAATGATACTGGCATTAAATCCTGCAGAAAGGAGAGAAAATGGAGAAGTTGGAGGAGCTTACAACCTTGGTCAGACGGGTAATGGCTCCTATCTCAGAGTAGAGATCAGTGCTGTCTGGAAACTTCTCCACTACGATGGAACAGGCGTGGTGCAGCAAAGACTGCTTGTGAACCGTGTCCTTTACCTCCGGGACTTTCTCCAAGTAACTCAGCTCAAAGCCTTTTGCCTAGATATCCGTTAAAAGCACAGGGACACACTGAGAACATGGAAGGAAACAGCTCAGTGAAATTACAAATCTTGAGCCCCTGCTTGGGCAACAAATTGCTGTGAATTTCCTTTCTGGCACGGTTCGAAAAAAAAAAAGGGCTCAATGGAGAGCGCTCAACAGATATGCAGATTCATTAGACTGTGATTATCACAAACCACAATCTACTTCAGGCCCAAACGATTAATCTTCTCACTACAGCAAAGCTAAAAAGGCCAGAACACATCATGAAAGACATAATCCTAACAGGGTCTGCCTTGTTCTTCTGCCAGGTTTAAATGACTTACTGAAAAATAAAAATGCAGCCATTATTTACGGGAAGTACTTGTTTTGATGCTGTCGACCTATGTTTCCTATTTGGATATTAGGCTGTAATATCCCAGAGGTTCATTCACAAAGTCACACACAAAGTAATAGGAACATAGAAAAGTCTCATTACAAAGGCAGACAAGCATGGACGCACAAGCGTCAGCACAAACAGGAATTTCCACAAATTACACAAGCTCCTTCTACTTCTCGTCTACAAAGAGTCAGACTTATCAGAAACTATGACAGCTCACTTCATTACGAGCACGCACCACATTGCTGACCTTGCTAAAAATAAAAAACAAAACGATGTTGTCAAGATGGTTAGAGAGAGAGTGTTGACGAAAATGTAGGAAGTGAGTAAGGGACATGGAAGGAGAAAAGTGAATTCAAGAGGAACCTTTGAGCCCTTGGTGTGGTTTGGTTTACTCACATTCGAGCCATTGAGGAAGTTACCGATAGCCAGCAGCGTGGTCAAGATGTATCTAAGTGTCTTGTTTTGCTCCAGTTGGTCCATTCCTTCCTTCAGGTCCTGTAATGGCTCTGCCACTTCCTAGATAGCATGAAAGAAAATAAACAAATTTTTGTTCATAGACTGAAAAAAAGTTGATGCATAGATTTTGGGAAGTTCTGAATGGAAAAATATGAATTTAGAGGCTCGAGTTACCAGACATGCTGAACTTCATTCTTTTAAGGGTTTATTAATTTTGCATCAAGCTACTTGTTTTTGCTTTTTTAAGTCTTTAAACCAAACTGTTAAAATTCCGATTTCCATTTTCCATGCAGACATGATGGCTTTTAATCTATTTCTTAGTTTTTAGCAGTATATTTCTAAAAATGCGTGTCTGACCTTCTCAATAAGCTCATAGTCCATCTTGAACGCCCAGAGCTGCAGGCGAGCGGACAGCTCGGTGATGGAGGACAGGGTGAGCAGGAACTGTTCGGCGCTGCCCAGAGGAATGTCTGGGTTCACCAGCTGAGCTTCCTGGATCCTCTGTTTCTCCTCTTCTGTTGGAATCATTGTGAGGATTTTCTACGAGAAGACATCAGAGGAGGTGATGGGAAAGCAAATGGCTTAAAAGTCTCATCTACCAATCGTATCGAAAGCTTTTTGTCTGTGCAAAATATTTCTATGAATAAAATCAATTAACCATTCAGGAGATGATGGAAACCAATTTATTGGAATACCTGAAAATGTTGAGATGTTTCCAGCTGTGCACACATTTTTCTGATATTTGAACTTTCAACCTCATGTTATTGTGCTGCTGAAAACACCTTATAAATAAAGAAAAGAGGAATCTCCCCTGATAAAAACAAGCTCTGGTAGGGTTATGTAATAAAAGAATGCAGCAGCGAGTGCTACCTGTTGGTCTAAGATTCCTCAGATGTCTATCATGTGGGTTTTAAAATAAGCTTAAAATAATACATCAACACCATCATCAATGACATAAAAACAGTCGAAGGTCAGCCATGCTGCCAGAAAAATCCAATGACACATCAACATCACGAGCAATCGCCTCATCACCGGCACTCCTGTCTGACTTGCAGATTTGAATCAGAACACTCGTGTTTATTTTGGATTTAAAAGTTTAAAGAAGCAATAAATAATACTGCAGCGCTAACTTAAACACTGGTTAAGACTACATCTTATTAAAAAGCTTACCTCAATGCCTTCTTTGTTTAGTGCATACTCATCAAAGTTGAGAATCGCTGTCTTGATTGTGCGGGGGGGAGGTAAGACAGTTAATCCAATGTTTATAGCGTTGCTCCGCTTTGAATCCAGGACAATGATTTCCTGTCGTTTCCCATCAACAGCTGCTTTCTATGAAATGCAAAATAAAAGTAACGTGTGGGTTTATTTAAGTCAAGTCAACCTAATCCAAGAACTTATTCATACCTCATTTTTAATTTTATTATTGACAATAGTTTCAGACTTCATTTACAAATATCAATTTTGTGATTAAATTGAAACAATAAACTGCTAAATCCACCTCATGTCTTCAGATGGATAATTGCTGATGCTTGTACATAAAGCACGTACATCCAGACAATATAACAACCAGTCCAGAAAGCAGGAATAATATTGCAGTATAATAAAGATGAAAAGCACAGTATTGAAATCAGTGACACAAAACTTGTGTATACAAACCAAGCATGTCAGCAAAAAAAAGAAAAAAAAAAAAAAGAACAGAAACTCTATAAAAATAGTGACGAATACAAAAACCTGTAAAACACCAATTATGTGTCATCACCAGAAGCACAATGCAACTCTGGTAACTGCTTTAACATGTGGGTCCCCTATGTGGGAACTACATTTTTGACACAGCAAAAGATAAACTTTTTTGCTTTTATTTTCTATTTTTTCAGTATTGGTCAAAACTTTCACGTTTTTTTTATATTGGTAATGCAACTATTGAGGTTTGAACTCATTTTGAATGAATTGATAATTGTGATACTGGACAATGATGTTATCCATGCTGTTTAAGAAAAATAAATTAATTCTCCCTACAGCATCATGTGAGAAATACACCACTTGCAGCATAAATTTCACAAGAATTTAAGAAAATTCATTCCGACATTAAATCTTTGCAAGGGGAGGACCCCATTCCCTAAGCAATGTGCCCCACTACACCCCCAGCTGCAGCTTAGTTACCTTGGTTACGGGTAGCTCCTTGGATTTTGACTCAAACAGCTGTTCCAGTTTGGATGTGTCCAATTTAACTGGCTCCAGTTTGGACCACAGGGACTCCTTACAGAATTTATGATTCTTACATTGCCAGTCCACAGGACGCACCTCGTTCCAAAAGAGACGGATGGTCTTCTTCTTTTTCTGGAATAGAGGTGCCTCCTCTCGACTCAGATGAGGGGAGGGCGGTGGAATAGGAGCCATAAATGGAGGAGGGGGTGGCATCATTTTGCCAAAAATGGGAGGCGGTGGGGGACACCCAAACAGGGGTGGTGGTGGTGGGAGGGCAGTGCTGCATGGTGCAGGGGGAAGTGGTGGTATCAGGTCACCTGACCCCATATCCATAATGTCAATGTCATCCTCTTCTTTCAGGTCTGTAAAATCCATCTCCTTGATTCGCAGCTCTCTGGGTGCAGCCATCAGCTGATCCCAGATATGGTCTGACTCTTTCTTAGGAGGTAAAGCAGATGGAGCAGCCAGTGATGATTTATCAACTTGCTGCTGCTCTTTAGAGACCTCCACCTCAGGTGGAGATGTCAGTCCCTTGACTAAATCTCCAAACTTTTCAGCCACAGCTCGGACGCTGCCCTGCTTGTCCAGATGCCCCACCTCCATTTTCTTCACATTTTCTTCTTGGGCCTGTCTGTTTGCCTCCAGTGTGGAGATCCTGCTGGCCAAACTGGCCACAGAATCACTCTTCTCTGCCTCCTTTTCACATTTACAGATTTCCCTCTCTGCTTCTCCTACATTCCCAGCATCCTCTGTAGCCATCTTTTGAGCATAAAGCATGTCCAGCATGAAGCGCTTGCCGTTTAGAATTTTATCACACTGGTCATTCACATCTTCCTCTTTGCTGCATTGAGTACACCGACCTGGTAATACAGAAACACATTTCACATTTACATTAGAATTCTATTTAAATCAAAATATTGTATTCATTCATAGAGAGGGAAATTTGATATTTAAGTTCAGCCAATCCAAGATTGTACAGACAAAACAGATATGACAAACAGAATTTAACCGTATAGGTGCAGCTAGTTGAACCAGCGCTCCAATATAGTTGATTCAGAAGCAAATAAAAAGCAGTTTTAACTTTACCTGCTTCAATATCATTGGTTAATTTCTCCTCCCGCTCCTCCCTCTCTAGAGTGCTGCTTGTAGAGGAGATGCTGGATGCAGAGCAGTTATCCTTTTCATTCACTTCCTCATTCTGTCTCTCCTTCTCACTCAAAAGTACACCATCTTCTACATCCTTTTCTGAATGCTGCACCCTCTCGGATTCCCCCCCTAACTCCACCTCCACTCCCACATCTGGCTCTTCCACTTCTGCTCCCTTAGATCCTACCTCCCCCATACTCAGTTCCTGCTCTTTAAACTTCTCCTGCTCCAGCTTCTCTTTTTCCTCCTTGCCGGACTGTTCATCTAAAACAAGCTCTGGTGCCGCATTCCCATCAGACAGCATCTGAGCTACATCAGATAGTGCTTCTGCTTCAGTTTGCTGTATGCCTGGTTCAGAGGGAGGCGCTGAGGAGGGCAGTGATGCTGATAATGCTACAGCCGGGCTTTTAGCCGTGGATTGTGGGGCGTGGTTTGGATCTGAAGCCTTTCCTGTTGATGGAAGAGGAAAATTTAAAAAATGAGGGAGACCTTTTGATATGCTTAAACATTCTGCTTTACTCACAAGTAAGTCATTAAAGTAATCAAACATGCCTATTTTTGTGGAAGCATTGGAAGGAATGAAACTTTTGACTTACAATATGTTGATATTTTTGAATACACATCTCCTCTTATTGTATCTTACACACAAATTCTTACAATATCCCTCTACCTTTTAATACCTACATTTTGATATATTTATTTTTTATGAGTTAATAATTGGACAAGTGTACTGATCATTGACTGGGAACACGCTTTACCCAACATACGGTGAGTGGTGGTGACTGTGTCTTCCTGTGAGACGATGGACGAAGGTGTAGCACAGCGTGATACCGAGCGGCTGGAGGGGGTTGGACTCAAACACAAGGTGATTTCTGTTCGGCCTCTTGTTGGGACTCTGGGTCGCTCCTGCTCAAAGTCCTCCGCAGCATGCTGCTCCACCGCCTTGTACCTGCAATGACCAAAAAGAGGTTTCAGATATCTGAAACAGAGGGATGAAAACTGACTGTTCAGCTAAGGGGCTAAAATGAATGCCAGAGACAGACCTTTTCAAAAACTTATTACATTTTAAAAGAAGGGGATTTATAATGAGTTTAAGCTTTGTCGGGGGAAAAAGCTTCTTATAACTGATTCTATCAGCGAATATTAGTCGTTTCATTACAGGCTAATCATGGAAGATGAAGCTGTAATGTCATCACTCAGAAACTTAGATGTCACATGATGTCTCCCCTTTTGCTAAAGTTGCCAGAGTTTTCTATAATGTAATCCAACTAGCATGTTCAGAGTTGAAAACTATTTGGATGAAAGAATGTAAATTAACCATCAATGGGGAACACACACACAGACACACACACACACACACACACACACACACACACACACACACACACACACACACACACTTCTCTAACACATAATATAGTAATAAATACTAATTCTGAATGAATCATTGGTTTCAAGCTTTAGCCTGGCAATGTACATTTCAGGTCACAGCTGGGTGCAGCTTTTTTTTTTATTTGCATCTGCTTGTAAGAGTTATGACAGGAATCCTTAAAACAGCATAAACTCACCTTTCCTCTCTGGCTTGTCTTGCCTCCTCTCTCTTGTCTACATAATCTTGACTAAGACACAAGCAAAAGAAATGAGATTGAGAATATTTAAGACTTATATGATACATAAAAGCAGATTTTCTTTTTAATATGTGATTTGCTTTAGACAGAAAAGCAACAGAATGTTATGACGTGAAATGTGAGCAGAGCATAAAGAAAGCCCAGCTTGTCTCATAATCAGGGGAGATTTGTGAAAATCTCTGCTGAGTCAAGACTAGGGCTACCTGTGTCCAGTAGTAAAGAGAGTTTTTATATCCTTTATAATAGATCTCATGCAGTGTTTTGATCCAACTAGTAAGAGGAGACTAACTGGAGACGGTTCCTCTCTTCTCTTTCAATTCTCTGCAGACGCTCTTCTCTTTCCAGACGTCTCCGCTCTCTCTCTGCCGCAAGAGACTCTTGATGCTGCCTGTACGACGACGTTAGCAACCCTCCTAAAACAGGTCTTTGTTTTGAAGATAAAAAGCAAATGACAGAGTTAAATTTAGTGACATTACAAAAGCCACAGACCGTTCTGCAGTATCTGGTAAGAAGTTGAAGCGCCGACCTGTCAGGTTTTGACTCTGGTGTGCAAGGGGTTGAAGTAGTTAGGCGATGGATGGGTGATGTGGGCATGTGGTGTCTGCCAGGGTATGGAGAACCTTTACAGGTAATCCTATTTAAGAACAAAAGATAAAGAGAACTAAATATTTTGCTCTCTTTTCTAATTGAATTTTTTTTAAAAAAAACAAAAACACTGCAAAATGGAGGAATATTCCTTTAAGAATCAGCAACATGAGGTAAAATTCATACTGCTGGAGAGTTGAGACGGAGATATGACCTCATTGAATAATAAAGAGTTTACCTGAGCATTTAAGCAGCTTTCCTAAGAGGAAAATCTATCCTATCACTGACTTCCCCTCTCCCGAGTTGCACAACCACTTCCATTGAGCTAGATAGCATAATCATCACAAGTATGTGTTGATTAGTGCTAATAGAATTAAGTAAATGGGTACTTAAAAGACAGAAGTGTGCTTCAAATCAAATCTAATAACCAACATGCATTTTGTCCATGCAGACTCCTGCTCTTACCTTTCAGCCCAGCAGGGCTTTCTAGCAGAGTAAGATGTAGGACAGGTAGTTTCAGTCAGACTAAAGATGAAAGCAAGGAAAAAAGTCAAGTCAGTCCCCCAAAGATGAAATGATCAACTGTTAGTCACATTAGTTAGAGCAGAAAGAGGAAGGGAGCTCTGCAAGACAGCAAGACAACAGGGCAGACGGGGATGACAACAAATCTGTCCGTCTTAATGTTTGTATATGCTACTTAGTGAGTAATAAATTTACTGTAAATCCGGATCACTTCAGCTGTTTAGAAAATCTATGCAATTATTTATTTTATCTGTGATGTATTTGAACTAAATGAATGATATGAAAGTACAGCTGGAATGGGGAATTACTGCAGGTTAGGAGGTGCATGTTGAACAAATGTTTTGTTGCTACAAATATCAAATCAACTTTGAGAAACATTACTTGATACGATGATATCACAGGTCGCGTTAACAGAATATTTCCCATTGTTGTCCGTTTTTTAAAGCGGTGACGGAAAAATGTTAAGGTTCTTTGTCATTTTGACTGTTTGCAATTCACACCCCTAAACACTAGGTAACAGATGAACAGATGTTAACAGGAGGCTTTGGAGTGAGTCTGTGTACAGACGGAGCGCATGCTGCGGGATTTCCCCTATTAAAGCCAGTGAAAGGAGAAACCATTCAGAGAATCTTGTCAACTTCTGATCACTTCACTTGGAAAGATGATCTCTGATTTCAAAATGTTGGCTTAAGTGGCATTTGTAATTCCAGTGTCTGGCTGCAGAGCACAGATTCAGCTTTCAGAACAACATCAAAACGAGAACTTGACTGTGAGGCAAAAGTTAAAAAAAAAAAAAAAGAAACTCATTACAATAGCTTTCACAGCAATCCGACTTGAGACATTTGATTACGCAGAAGCAGGGACGCATTACAAGTCCCTGTGGATGAAGGGGAAGGTGTCAGACTGCACGTTCAGGGCAGAGCAGATGAAGCGGTCGTTCATTGTTCGTACTGCAGCCAGTCAAAAGTTTTGGTCACTGCAGAAAAAAAAGGTTCATCTGCCAATAGTGTAGATTTTCTGTTCACCTTTTTTCTGACTGAATTCAAAAGAAATAGCTTAAACACAATTATATTTAATGTTTCATTATTAGAATTTAAAAAACTAAAGCAACGGGTAAAAATAGATCATGACAGTCAAAATGACTGATAACAAAAAAGTCTAGCGCAACCTCTGGTTGATACGGAGACTCATTAATAACCCAAAACTGGCTTTGATGGTTTGCTTTATTTCCAAGTCCCAATTAAAGATGAACAAAAAGCAAATATTATTAAAGTTATGCTTTTAATCAATTGAAAAATAAAAGTAATAATGACTTAAATGGCTCTGCTCTGTAGACTACTGATGCAACCTGATGGGAGGCAGTTTTAAATTTGCCCTCCATAAGTTGAAAGTAATAGAAAAAAAAGAAAAATTGGAAAAGATTTGACATTTTAGCATCACTGTGCGGTTATAAAGACATACTCCAGCGATGGAAAATGGCGTGTTCCTACATTGAAATACTAAATTATATAATTTTAGCAAATGAATGATCTTTGGATCTAAAAGACACATGATTCAGTTTGAAATCCCAGAAAAAAGGAAAAGGTGTTGTGTTGGGAGTAGACTGAAAGTTATAGGGTGTGCAAGCCTTGGAACTGTACTTTCACAGAAAAGACACAGTCAGGTGGCTGCGAGAAACACACCAAGGACTAAAGGTCCTCTTTTTAGGTGCGATGGACACAGGAGAAGGTGTCCTGCTCTTGTCGCGGAGATAGTCTCTCTGCCCTGCAGGGTCACTGGCTTTAGGGAGGATGTTGACCATACACTTTAAGTTCAAACACAAGTTAGGAGTGTCTGCTACAGCTGGAGCCACACTAGGATGACAAAATACAAGAGAGTAGGAGTCCACAGAGAGAGAGAAAGAGGGAGAGAGGGAATAATAACACTTCTGAATGGAGGAGAATCTAAGGGAAGATGCTGTAAAGAGGAATACGGGGTACCACGTTGAGGAAGCCAGCTGGCCTAAAATACCTGCGAGCGCCCTGTCTACAAGACTCAGTGACTGGATGACTTTCATCATCTGCCTCGTCCTCCTCATCCTTATCCTCCTCATCCTCCTCATCTTCCTCTTCCTCTTCTCTGCAGCAGAGAGGAGGGATTGAGGGTTGGAAGGGAGGATGCATGCAGATGGGAGTAAAATTGGACAGAACATGAACAGAGAAGATGATTGGCCCAAGAAAGACAGGATATAGAAATGAGACACACAAACATGCTTGTCAAAAAAAGAAGCATCATGTATTATAGCAGAAACGAGACAAACACTCTTAAGGATGTTCAGGTTAGTAGGTTCAAACAGTTACACTTCTATGAAATAGCAGAAACATTGTTAGATTGCTATGAATTAAAAAAATATATTTTATAACCATGGACTGATAGTGTTGGCTTGTCATCCACGAGTCTGTGGCCAGTTTGCTACTTGGATCGCTTCTGGTTGTCTGGATTTCATTAATATGGAAAACTGATCTTCAAAGATGGCTTGAATTTCCTGTTCTGGACTGGAAGACGCTAACCTGGTATCAAATGACCTGCTGGATAGAATTTAAGCAAACCTGAGGACCGGAGTGCTACCAATGAAACCAGCAGTCGTGCTGCTTGTAGTTCACTATTTATCATTAGAGACTTTTTAGGGACATTATTAGGTCTATATAGTTAGAAATGTTTGCTCAAGGTAGGGAGCTTAGCATGAGGCAGTGAGCAGGTATGTGTTTAGATGCTTTCTGTAACCAGCAGCAGCAGGAGAATGTTTTTGATCGAGAAGAAATCAATTGAAATATCACTTTGCATGAGCAGCCTCCTTTATGTCATTTGCTAAAGAATTATATAATCAAATTCTCTGCTTTGGAAAGTGTTTTCTCTCTCTCTCTCCTGAACTGAATTGCAATACTTACACTAGGCTGATTTCTGTAAAACTGAGTAAAACTAAAACTGAAACCATTGTGAACCCTTTTTACTTGCTCAAGGTATTAAATAGATTCCTCACCCACCCCCAACCGAGTCTCTGGACAAACCTTTTAAAGTCAGGATCAGCTTCAAGCTGAAGTAGAGGGAGAGATAAAGCTTCCTTTTGAATGTCTTCCACCTGTTGCATTCTTTTGTGCCCCTTTTTCTCACCTTTCACTGATGTCTTCAACCTGTTGGCCACCGAAGGGCAGGAAGCTGTTGGCATGAGCGTGAGGGCTGCTGGGTGAAGCTGGAGCAGAAGCATGGCCTCTGCTGCTCTGAAGCGAGTGTCTCCGGCTGCGTCTCCTCTCCAGGCCTCGTCTCTCATTGGTGCCGCCGACACTGGCCCGCCGGCGGTCCTTTCGGATGCTTGGGGGCAACTGGGTTTCATCATCTCCATCCTCGTGGCGAAGAGTCAACTGAGTCAAAGAGGCATAGCAGTTTAATGGCTTGAATTGGCGCTACTGTAAGCAGCAGTTGCCTTGGTGTACATAAAAGAGACCTCTACATTAGAAGAGTTTGTAATAAATTTCTAACCTCATACATGTTGAACTGCTCAACAAGATCAAGATCTGTGCCTTTCCTGCTCAGGTGCCTCTGTGCTGTGGCTTCAATGCCCTGCTCTTCAAGGCAGTCCACCATGTCGTAGTAGGAATCCTGGTCTGGAAGGCCTGCCAGAGTCTGATCCAGACAGACCGGCATACAGGGAGTACAAGAATAAAAAAGTTTAATTTTGTCACTTAAAAATGTTCCATAAAAACATGAGTCATGCCTCCAACTGAGCAATGAGTTGCTGTGATATGTCCACAAAAGTTTGAGTTGTCTGCAAAAACCAGTTAAACAGTTATGAGGAATTACTGGAGTAATGGGCATGTCCTCCTAACCGCATGTCAGTGGAGGACGAAGAAATATTTATCTTGTAAAGCCAGTTAATTTAAGTCTCCTGCAACATCCTGCAGCCTGAAACGAACTGCCAACACTCTGATTAGACAGTTTTATTTGCTGTCATCCAATCAGATACAAGTGGATGCAGTTTTCCACTTTGCATGCATGAAAGGTTGTTTGCAAAAGCAATTTGTTTTTTCTTTTCAAATACTACAGTCAATTACAGACACTCCAAATACAAATATTTTTACTTTTTTTTTTTTACACATTCACAAACTTTAAATTCTCACGCAAGTCTGTTTTACATGGTGACAAAACTCGATTTAAAAATATAAACTCTGAAATAATTTGCAAACATTCATTTACAGCAGCAAAATCTTTATGCCTTCGCACAGTGTGTAAGTCTAAAGCTCTTGAGGTGTACACAAAAACAATCCTTTGGTTCTTTAGTATGTTTCTTACCCTCTAAAAATCTGGATGGGGATTTTTTATTTGCCTCCCCAGAAAAAGAAAAAAAAACATCCGTCAAGTTTTTCTTTATTTAAAAAAACTTTGACAAGGTGGGCGAACTATTAAGCAAACACTGGCATCCAGGAAACTGCAGGTCAGTGAAAACTGTTACACACTGTAGTTAGCCAAGCAAAGAAATAAAAAAGTATCACAACAAATCATACATGTAGCTGATTTAATTTTAACTAGACAGGCTGTCTATCATTTCATTTCTTTGTAAAGAGGGACGACGTTTTCCATTTAGTTAGGTCCAATTATATATGAAACTATTTCTTGTATATCTATGAACTTTGTCTCTTCAGAGTGTCATTTAAGCAAGAAAAAGTTTACCATCAAAATTAAAAATCACAAATTGTCAGTAAAACTGGAAAAAAAGATGAACTGGCTTGGAGCGAAGAGAAAGAAACTGGGATATTGGGAATGTTGTGTTAAACTTAGCTGAAGAAACATTCCAGACTAACTCCTGAAAAACAACTCTCAGACCTGAGACTATGAGAGCAGACAGACGGCTGACAGAGTGTTTGGAGGAAACAAATGCTTGCTAACAACAGATGGTGTAATTCTGGATGTGTTAGCCAGAACACCACGTTGACTGAAACTGTTCAGCCACATCATCTACCGAGTGTTTCTCTGTGTTACCTGGCAATGTATGATGTCATCAACTCATCTGTAGCTCGGCTACAAACAACACCCAAACTCTTTCCTTTTAATTATATGTTTTTATCCATCTAATCATTTTCACATGAATATATTACATGGTATGGAATATTTTTTCATTAAATCTTCAGGGCTTTGCAATGAAAAAAATCTTCAGTTACATTTTGTTTCTCATGCTTCACAATTCAGGATTACTTTTAATTGCTGCTGTTGCTGTTTAAGTCAAGGATGATTCTTATGGTAAAAAAAAAAAAAAAACAGCTAATAGACTGACTGAATCAAAATAAATCGGATCATATTTCACAAACAGTGCTGCTAAGACGACTGCCACCACTCATTCACATACTTTCTTCCTTATCTGTATGAATTACTGAATGCAGATAACATTTTAATACAGCACATGATGAAATCAGACAAGAGAGGAGTAACAGAGGAGACTAAAACTAAACATTTTCCTGCGAGTTTGTGAAAGAATAAGGAAAGTTTCATCACTGACCTTATTGATGAGTGTCATTGCGAACACCAGCAGCTCAGAGTCAACTCCATCTTTCTCATCCAGGATCTCCATGACATTAGACCACAGTTTTGTACCTGATCAACAAAAGATAATGCATAACAAGACACTTTCCAAACAAACAACACACTTCAGAGACATACATATTAACAAAATCCATACATATCATATCTTATGACAAAAAACGACTTTATCTGTGTGCACAAATAAACATATTGTTATGTAATCTTTACGAGAGTCATAATCCTGACAATCCTCCGGAAAAGTCTCAGAGGAGAAACCATGCAATGGCTTTAGGAACACCTCGCTGCCTCAGACAGAGTTCAAATGCATCTCACCAGGAGTCTAGGGATCATGTTCAGTCTTCTTACGTAATCACAGAAGCGATGGGATAAGACAGAACTAAGACAGAGGGATACCTGACTCCACCACACAGATGTCCAGCCCCTCTTGTGCCATAGCACAATGTGGAGCATTTACACCGGCAGGTAACTAAAACCTTCTGTAGGCAGGAGTTACAGCTTTTCTCAATAAGACGTGATCTATGCAGGGCTACGGAGCGGCTCAGGATAACGGATCCAATCACCCTCTATGCATTTCACTGCTGAACAGGAGATAATTAAAACTGATATGACAAATCCTGGAGGGTCTACATTCATAGCATATGGCACATATTGTGATGGAACACTGTATGCACATATTACATATACACTTTTTCTGTCTCTACTGAATTTTCTGCCCCATTTAAGTATTTCTAACAGCATGGTTCTTCTATTTTAGAGTTCTTACCTCTTTTGGTGTCCACAGTGTTCACAGCCTTGATGAGCAGGGCAGCGTTACTCTCGATGTACTCAACAAATACCAAAAGCAGCTTTAGAGATGTCTTCACCACCAAACGAAACTATGACATAAAAACCCAAAGGTTTTCTAGTAAACTTAATTGTATAAGAAAAAACAACGGATCTGTATGTGCATATAATTCCAAATGCTTCATGTCAACATAAAGTAACATGATTTATTTTCTCATTTTCGTCAATGTTTAAATAGTTTTAGTTAAGAGAATGGGACAGTTGGGGGTGGGGGTGGGTATGGGTGTGGGTTAGGTGGGATGGGCTTGGGGAAGGGTGGTCTGTCTTTGTGTGCATGTATACCTGTGTGTAAGTGAATGCTATTTTATCTGTTTGTGTGTTTTGATTGAATTGTTTTTAATCATGTACATGTTGCCTACAGCATGTAAATGGCTTTACAAATAAATAAAGTTTGAAGGGGTGTTTTGCTGTCTGGAAAGTCTTGTGAGGCTTGAGAAGAGTGTTTTTATGCTACTGACAGTACAGGCCATGCAGCATACAGATGTAATGTGCACAAAAAATGCTTAAAGTCCAAATAAATAAGTGTTTAGGGCTAAAACAGAAATAAGTATAAATATAGTAAAATATCTTTGGCTTCGGACGTTTTAGAGCAATTCACACCGGTATGAAATGTATAAAAATATATAGAGCAGGGGTGGCAAAGTCCTGTGTGTTGGAAGTTTCCTGTTGCAACACACCTGACACACACCAGACTTGTGCAGAGCTTGACATCAAACTCTGCAAGTGTCTGCTGATTATACATTGATCTGAGTCAGGCATGTTGCAGCAGGGGAACTCCGAACACTTACAGTACTGCAGGCTGACACACCGCACAGCAGAGAGTGCAAATCAGCTCAGTGGAGAGAGCTTAACATGAGATCATGCTAAGGATGATGAAACCTTCCAAATAAATGTATAGCCTGCACATCATCACTGTAACTGGACAAGCAACACTCCCACTAATGATCTGGGGGATCACTAAAAGTGGACATTTGCCATGCAGGATGATTGAGATGAGACACTTCTCAGTGAGAACAACAAAGTCCGAAGCCAAATGTTCTTTCAGCAATCACACAAAAAGATGATTCAGTCAATATAAAATGTCAGGAAAAGAAAAAGAAACTCTCTCGTTTGCTGCAAACATGTTGAACAAATGTGACCACTAGAGGGCTGAAATGACCACATTGGCAGAAGCAAGAGCAGTAAATGATTTGATCAGTTTTGCCTGAGCAATGATGAAATCGCTAAGCTAATTTTACATTCTTTCTCCTGTGTGAAAATGAGTGTGGATGTTATTTTGTTTTTTTTCTTACCTTTGATCCGACCAAAGTGTAAAGCCACTGCACTGTTTCATTGTGAGATATGAGGCCGTTCATCCCGTCCACATACAGCATGATCTGGCCGAGAGCTGCAGAGAGAAAGCAGATAAGGGGAAGCAGTTGCAAGAAATGTTAATGTTTCTTCTCTTTAGTGGAAACAGGACTGTAGTTTTCCTCTGAAAGCAAACCAGTAAGCTAAATGTTTTCTATTTGCTGTGCAAAGCAGATTTAACTTGTGTCAATATGGGCATTAAGCTAATCAATAACAAAATATCAGAAAAAAAAAACTTCACACCTAAAGACAATCTGGCCGACTCCTACACTCTCACATACTAGGTTGGATTTATTTTTTAACAGAACATAAAAATGCATATTTTCCTTTTGTAACTGTCACAGTTAAATAACCCTCAGTGTTGTTGCAGAGAAGAGGAAAATACACCTGACATAATGCAAAGACTGAAATGAGATTCCAAGTAATAACTAATTATAAAGCTACATGTCTGATGGTCTCTCATCCAGTCTGTAGGATGTAGGATGCAGCATCATGTACGACTAACAAACATTGATCAGATGATAAATTAGAAGACAAATTGTAATCTGGTCCAGACCAGAATTAGTCGCAGCACTGCTGGATCTTCTCTATGTATTTGTCTTTGCATCATTTAACAGATTTGGGAATGAAGAAAGATGCTGTACATAATCAGTATGTTTGAGACTTTTTTACCTTTTAACATTGACATGCCTTCAGAATCTTAATATTTGAGCTATGCCGTCCTTGCATTTCCTTCTCACTTTACATAAGATGATATTTACTGTTTAACAATGTGCTCAAGTACAAAAACATCCCCATTGTCACTGAAATTGTTGCATAATTGCACTTTTTCTTGTGCACTCCAGCTGTTAGCAAAGGATTCCACGTGGGGACATATAAGAGCTAAAACTATACAGAACACATATGACTTCAGCAATGCATAAAATAAATATAGCAAATTATGTAAGGCTTTATTTAAAATTGGAATCAACAAAAAAAGTGTAAAAAAAAAAGCAACATTTACTCCTTTACTGGAGGCAAAAGGCAACCACATTTGATCTTGTATATGCATAACATACATTTTAGATCATGTGTTGTCACATGACATGGAAGGTGGGGACCCAAATGCAGGTAGGAGGCAGCGGGGATGCAGATAACTTCATTTATTAATCAAAAACTTGTCAGAAGCACAACTCACCTAACTGAAGCAAGGCAGTAAGGCGGCAAACACAAACTCACAAACTCACAAACTCACAAGATCACAAGATCACAAGATCACAAGATCACAAGATCACAATCACGCACACACACACAAACAATGAACCAGTAAAAAACTGAAAAAACCAAGGGACTTAAATACAGAAGACTAAACAAGGCACAGGTGAACATAATTGGCTTTATGCACAGTTCCACTACTTCCTGACTTAGAACAACTCATATGTTTCCTGTCTTTCTTTACTGGACGAACTGATTATTCCAGGTGTGTCTGACCGCAGTAACCACAACAGCAATGGCCAGACACACCTGGATTAAAGTGCATCAAGTTTTCACATTGCATGATATTTGTATAAATATTGAAAAAAAGAACAAAACTAATCCCTCAAGCAAGTGGACGAAAGCTGGAGAAAAATATCTGGGCACTCAGCCACAATGGATGCTGACACGACTTCCATCTATAACAGGATACATAAATAAGAACATAATAAGAGCCGAGGGATCTCAACGGGGGCAACAAAAGTAAAGGGCTTCTGCTGAAGATAATGGGGGAAGGGCAGCAAACACCACGGAACGAAGGGTGGTGGTGAGGTTACATGAGAAAAAACATTTCAATGTTTTGGTCTTTTTAGCTTAAAAAAACATTCATGCTCCGGACTCCACAGCAGGATGAGCCCAGTCTGAACCCATAGTAACCATGGATGATACATTAGCTGACACAAAAAAGGGCAGAGTTACTGCTAAAGACTCAGAACACATTTGAACACATTTAAAGTGGCACATTTTTGGAAGCACTGCTTTTTGCAAGGAGTTTTCAGGGGTTAACACATGCATGCATTTCCTCCATAAATCATTGCATTCTCGTTTATATCAAACACGATCAAGCTCAGAGATATATCAGAGACTATGCTGCAAATGACGACACTCCAGGTGGTTCACACTTGTAGACATATATGAAAAGGAAGCAGAGTTTTACTTCTATGCAGCACATCAAGTCAACATACGTAAATGCTTCCTGCCGTGAGCACCATCTAACCATCTCTTGCTGTGTTTAAAACGGTTACTTATGGCAGGGTGTAATGAAAGCTTCTGTTTCTGTCACACATTTTTCTCCACTTCTCCAGGAGGGCTTGAAATTTGTGAATATACTGTAGATAAGCCAAAAATTCCCAGGTGCAGCTGCTGTGTGTGCATGATGAACAAAACCGTGAGGGTGGACACATGTCTGTGTGTGTGTGTGTGTGTGCATGCTCAGAGCCCGTTGCTGCAGCAGGAGCAACAGTTCATCTTTTATCAATCAGCGTTAATTACTCATATCATGTCAGACCAAAACATTCCTAACAGTCTTTCCTTGCTGCAAGCTCTGAGCCATGTGTCACAGCGGTCAGCAACAGGGACAACACAGACAGTCAACGCAAACCACAACAGAACAAGCTTATGAAAATATTATTAATTCCTTCAGCTCGCACCAGAGGAAATGTCTCGTCACAGCAACTACTCTGCTTTGTGCTGGATAGCTGTGGACAGATGAGTGACTGCAGCAACATCAGGAATCAGAACTGGTGTACCGAATTAGATTTTTTTTAATGCAGCAAATACAAATACAACAGCTGCAGAATAAATGAGTAAGTAGCTATATGCTTCTTTTCAAATTCATATAGCTGACTTGCAAAATCATCACTTCAAAGAAACACATCTTACGTGAACCTATATGGGGGTGTCTGCTGAAGCGCTGTGGTTGTGAGGAATGTCCTCTGAAAACAGGAATGAGAAAACATAAGAGGTCTTAACACTTTTAAAAGTGCCACTCCACAACACAGTTTAACTGCTGACAGAGAGGACGTTGTTAGTTAATTAAATTAAATTAATTTAATTAATTAAAATAATTCTGATCATTCTGACATGTTATCATAACAGATTATATAAAACCTCTGCCAACAGGAAGTGAGTAGCTTCTAATTAACATCTCTATTATGTGTGGATTTCATTTAGTGGGCATTTGAGATACAGACCCAGAAAAAGGCCCAGAAACCAGATAGATGATTAAAAATAAATTGCCCTTAATTATGGGGAAACTAATAATTTTTTAACTAATAATAATCATTTTATTTGTAATGCACTTTACATTTGTAAAAACAGATCTCAAAGTGGTACAAAGTAAATTTAAAAGCAATTTAAAACAGTTCTTAAATGGAGCCCATCTAAAACTACTGATAAGATTTGTTAAATAGGAATGTTTTCAGCAGTTTTTAAAAAGAATCCACAGTTTGTAAGGCCCTCAAGTTGGCCGGTAGAGCATTCCACATCCGTGGTGCTACTGCCTGGAAGGCTCTGTCTCCCATTTTCCTCAGTTTGGTCCTGGGGGTGCTGAGTAGGTGGCTGTCTGTAATAAACAGATTATTTAATCACCTAAAACAATGACTTATGTGCACTGCAGTGGGAGCCGACACATTTCGATTCAAATATTTAAAAAAAACAACAAAAAGCTGTTCGGCTAAGTTACCGGCTCAGACGACTAAAACTTTCCCAGTATGGTATCTCAGAGTCATCTGTAACTGGGGAAGATGAGAATGTGAGTATGAATGGGATTCCCTCTTCTTCAAGCACTAATCGGGAGCCAGAAATGTGGGCCTCAGATCAAATAATCATCCCTTACAATACCTCAAACATAGTAACAGGAGTTACTGTTACTATCAAGCCATTCTGTGAAACAAGATAAATTTTTCTATAAAAAAAAAACTTGGAAATGTTAAATGGGTAACCTGACATCTGTAAAGCACTCTAACACTCAATGTCTTTCATCAGGTAACATTCTTTTCCGTAGAAGTAAATAGACCATTTGATTGATATGAAACTGCAGAAGGGAACCACATACCCAAAGGCTGAAGGAGACAGACCAAAACCTCATGTCTGAAACAGAATTCAGAGAGAACTACAAACTCAAACAACTAAGGTCTGGTGGAAGTGTTTCTTCAGGGCCTCTCCCTCTCATAAACCACAGCAATTATCTTCCACAGCCCCAGGAATGTGCAGGAAGGGCTGCACTGTGACCATTGCTGAGGTGAGAAGCACTCTGAGGTCTGGGAGTGAGCACCAACAGAACCCAGCTGATTAAAATGTAGATCTTCAAAAAGAAAAAAAAAGAAGAACAAAAGACAATCCAAAACAACTTCTTACCCATAAAATGTTAGAAATCAACTAAACAATGTCTAAAGACCTTTCAACTCCCCTTGAACTTACCATTCTGCTGTTCTGCTGTTTCATTTACATTTTGGAATTTATCTTAACTGGGTCAGCCAAACTGTCTGTCAGTGACCAACATTTATTTTACCAGAACTTTGGGTTTAGGGCCAAATCTCCTTCCCATAACGCTCATGGGGTGTGTGTTAGCTTGGGACTGCACTCACATCTTAAGGTGGAATCCTGAACCTACATACTTAGCAATGCCAGTTCTATTGAAGTTTTGTAAAATGTAAATAAAACCAGAACGCAATATTTGCAAGTCTGTAACGGGCTGTGAAAGGAGAGGACCCAATGCGGGCAGAAGAGGCAGGTGGAATACAAATAAACGTGGATTCATTAAAAACAGGACTGACAATATAGAGTGATGAATCAGCAACTGGGAACTGAAACCAGTTGGTATAGAGAATGTTCAGTCACATGGTCCCCCACTGTTTACACCACCATCTTGGACAGCAAGCGTCTTGGATCCGGTATCAAATATTTGCAAAATATATCTGAAATATCTGGATAAAGTTTCAGTGAACGATTATCTCATTTTGTTGAACAACCGGAAAGTCAAGTGATGAGAAGATATCACCAGAAGTGTTCTATATTTGGGATTAATGATCCCTGATTTTCATTGATACACTATGCCAAAGAGGTGCTCAGCATTGTACATGAAGGTTTCGCTTGTGATTGGAAAATTATTTCTAAACCCGTTATCTGTAAAGGCGCTAACATCACTCTCCCACCACTCCTGGCTGCGACTTTGTATCCACACATTTCTCTGTACAGACGTTTCTGCTGCTTCTTCACATAAAGACACCAGGCTCTCCTCTTTTATAATCTCCTTAAAACGATGCCATTGAAAATATGCCGCTATGGCTAGATAATAACTTTAAAATAGTAAGATGCTCCGCTGTTACCATCATGTTTACTTCCGTAAATATAATGACTTCACTCATGTTGTTGTATCTTTACAGCATGACACTTTTTGTGTCCATAATATTCATACAGACTCTGGACAAGTAAAGTTTTTATGGCAGTAATGCAGGCAGTGTTCACCCTGCAGGTTTCATTGTTTAGTTCCAATTATTACCAATGTCTGCATTAAACAATTTACAGTATTTGCATATATCAGATCAATCATGTGATGATAAAATAAAGATAATTCAGTCAATAACATAAATAGTAAATGTAAACAGTGTTCTGCTTGAAGTGCTGCAAAGTTTGCTTGTTGGGCTTATTTTCCTGGGTTGTTGCTTGGAGATCTTGTCTAGGCTTGTTTTCTGCAGTCTAGTTGCTAACTTTTGCACCTGTGCCCCCTCTGTGACGCTGTCATGATTCTCACAGCTATTCATAAAAAAGTGATGCAAAATGGGAAACTTGAGGACAACGATTCTTTTTTTCCCCTGGAACTAATGTCCAAAGCCCTGTTTCCTTGGTTACCATGGCCGTCCGAACCGGCATGCCCTTAAAACACACACACCACTTCCCTTGACAGAGAGACAAAGTAACGATGGATGGATGGATGGATGGATGGATGGATGGATGGATGGATGGATGGATGGATGGATGGATGGATGGATGGAT